>QQXO01000362.1:0-19822 GCA_003709845.1 Chaetothyriales sp. CBS 134916
TAAAGACTATTTATAACTAACTATACTATTATATAACCTAATATAAAAAGGGATACTATTTATATAGAACTAAGAAATAGAAGAGGTATTCAAGAAAGTGAAGAAGGTATTTATAACAGCACCTATACTAGTATAGTTTAATCTAGAAAGGGAGATAATACTAGAGATAGATTCATCTAGATACTATACTAGAGAGATAATATCTTAATATAATAACTAAGGTATCCTATAACTAGTAGCCTTCTTCTCCAAAAAGAATAACCTAGCAGAATATAATTATAAGATCTATAATAAGGAAATACTGGTAATTATTAAGTGCCTATAAGAATAGGAAGCTAAGCTTAAGAGTATTAGGGAATTCATAATCCTTACTAACTATAAGAACCTTAAGTACTTCAATAAAATCCAGCGACTCTCAGAACAATAGATAAGATAGTAGCTAGTACTAAGCAAGTTTAACCCTATAATTTAGTATAGACCAGGTAAGGAGAGATAGAAGCTAGATATATTATCCCGGTAGGAGTAAGACCTACTAGTATCTATTAATAATGAACAACTCTAGCTGAGAATAGTGTACCTGATACCAGAAGGGATAATCAAGGCTAATACTATAAGAATAAGACCTAAAGGATTTAATAGACTAAGTAACTAAATAATAGAAAAGGGGCTAACCTATGATATATATTATAGATCAAATATACTGTGATGGCGAACAATGGGGTATCCAGCTGAGTGGATACAAGCGAGGCTTGAGAGGGGATCTGATCGCAGTGATAATACTAGCACAGGAAACCCACCAACTAATCAATGAACTTGACAACACTCCCTTGAGTGTTGCTGGGTAGAAACAAAGGAACAACTGATATAGAAACTTCTGTAGAGATTGAATCAAGGATCTCTGTCTGTAAACTTCTGTGTACTGAAAAATATCCCAGCTGCTGGGCTTGAACTTGAATAACGTGTGCTTGTGTCTTGAATCCTGTGATGCTTGTGATGCTTGACTTCCGCTCCTTGATTACCCTTTTTGGAGTGCTGTATTCCCTACCAAGACTTTCTCTTTCCGCCACAAACCACTACCTTCCCGTGCACTCCGAGCCCACCACTTAGCCCTGACTTGCCTCTTTTGTACCTTGCGACACGAAAGGGGGCCAGTGCATCCCCGCCGTGACAATACTGGTACAGCAAAGGCAGCAGACACTAGTAATAGAGAGACTAGTAATAAGTATTATAGATACCCCTATAATAGGCTAAATAACCCTGGTAGAGGATAAGCTAAGTCAACTCTGGGAGAAGGGTAAGCAGGTTAACCCCGACTTCGAAATCTTAATAGCGGTAGTATAAAAGTAAAAATATATCTTCCTGGATATCCTCTAGGAACAGGTAAAAGTCTCTATTACTAATTATAAGATAGCCCTAGATAGCTTATTATATTTCCGAGGGTAGAGATAGGTCCTAAATCATAAACCCCTAAGAATAAGGTTAATCTAGGAAGTCTATAATTCAATACTTATAGGGTACCTAGGTAAGAATAGAATAATAGTAATTATAAGAAGATAATTCTTCTGACCTAGAATAGAAGTAGATATCTAACGATTTATAAGGAACTATAATATCTATAGATAAGCGAAAGTTTGGCGAGACCGGAAACAAGGTCTATTATACCCACTGCCTATTCCTTTATAGCAGTAGAAGGAAATCACTATAGACTTCATTAGATCACTCCCTAGAAGCTAAGGCTATAAGAATATCCTGGTAATCACTAACTAATTAGGAAAGGGAGTTATCCTTAAACCCTATGAGTTACTAGAGATAGACTATATTATGAAGTTATTTATTTAAGTATTTTATTGGTTTCATAGGCTACCAACTGCTATTATATCAGATAGAGGATCTTAATTTATAAATAGCCTATAGTAGAGGATATATAAACTACTTAGTATCAAATAATAACTATTGATAGTATATTATCTAGAAATAGATAGGTAGACAGAAAGAGTAAATACAGAAGTTGAAGTTATACTATACTAGTAGATAAACTTTAAATAAGATAACTAGGTAGAGATACTACCTATAGTCTAGTTAGTGCTTAACAGGAGAGACTTAATAAGTACAGGACTATCCCTATTCTTCCTGATATATAGGTACTACCTAGAACTATTCTAGCTCTTCAATAATATAGAAGGAGATAATATAGAAAAAGGAAATAATATACCGAGACTACTAGTAAAGAAGGGAGAAGTAATTATAGCAAAGCTATAAGAAGCGACCTAATAGGCTTAAATAGTGATAGTAGTAGTATAGTAAGAGTAAGAGAGATAGATAAACTAATATAGGAACCCCTTACCAGTATACTAGATAGGAGACAAAGTTTAGTTAGACCTAAAGAATATCAAGATAACCTAGCTAAGTAAAAAACTAGGCCTAAGAGCAGTAAAGTATATAGTAATGGAGGTTATAGGGCCTTATAGCTACTGGTTAGATATACCAGGGGGAGTACACAATATCTTCAATGTTAACCTACTGAGGCCAGTTATATCGGACCTATTCCCAAGCTAGTAAGTAGGTGACTTATAGTCAGAACCTATCTAGGTTAATAGTGAAGAGGAGTACTTAGTTGAAAAGATCCTGGATAAATAGATAGTCTAGGGAAGAGGCAGAGGAGGCCCTAAGAAGCTGGAATATCTAGTTAAGTAGATTGGCTAGGCAGAACTAGACTAGCAACCAGCAGAAAATATTAAGGAAATATAAGCACTAGATATCTATCTCTAATAAAAGGGATAAAAGAGGGGGGTAATATTAAGGGCTATACCCTGAAAAGATCTTGGCTGATATCAGCAATAACCTGGCTAGCCCTGGGTTCAGCAGGCCTATACAAAAGCTTTGTAAAAAACATTGGGTAACCTTCCTATTTCAGAGTTATAGATAATAACCCTATCCACAACTCTTGTCCCCTCTTTCTGACAGGAAGCTACACCACTATAGATTATCTGAGACTAGAGGAGGAGATATATCTAGAGCAGAGATTGTTAGGAGGCTGGAGGCCTCTAAGCCTGTTACGGGGACCAAGGGTCAGGCAGAGAGAGAGGGACATCTACGATCCTGATCGTACTTAGGGGTAACACTGCGAATTAGCTACACCCCTTCGGGACTAGCTCCAGATACATCATATCTATATCTACCTGGCCTCTGCCCTTCATAGACTTACCTTCCTTTAGGTTTAGTTCAATTTATTAATTATACTAATTCCCTGCTCCTCTTGTTACTTGCCTCCGCTACACCACAGTCTAAACCTCTACCAACAAGCGAGACCTAGTAGGGATCTCCTCAGACAACCTTAATACTAATATTCCTTAATCCAGACCCCCTCCTATAAATTATTATTCTCCTGAAAACTTTCTAGACTACTAAGACCGCCAAGATCCCACAAACTAACCTAGAACTTCCCAGAACCACTAAGACTATTCAGAACTTCCCAGAACTTCCCAGAACCCACTAAGACCACTCAGAACTTTCTAGAACCACTAAGACTATCTAGAACTTCCTAGAACTTCCCAGAACTACTAAGACTACTCAGAACTTCTAGAACCTTCTAGAACTACTTATTAAGAATTATCTATATAATAGATTCTAAGTAAGGCCCTAGATACTCACTATAGTAAGTAATACCCCAGAACCTAGACCTAGTAACCTTAGTTCTATACCTCTCTAGTAGATTCTCTATACTTACTCTAGATAGTAGGGTAGGAGATGAATCCTAGAGCTAAAACTTAGAAACCCTAACTATAACCTAGATCCCTAGGAACCAAACTAGTAATAGAGTATTCCTAACCTAAGATATACTTATAACCCTTATCTAGATTACCTAAGAATCTTGTAGTACTTCTATACCTAAGGAATTAACTAAAAATCTTCCTGCTATTATATCATAGGATAGTACTATAGGTGACTATAATCACTATATAAGAGACTATAATACCTGAATTACTGTAGCCCTAAGTACCTATATCTCTGACTAAGCTAAGGTAAACCTACTCTAGGTCTATATAGGTTCCCGCTACTATAGTATAATCTCTAAGATAATAGAGAAGGGAGAGATCACTATAAAACAAGAATTCCTTGACTATATAAACAATAAGTACCTTAGTAAAGGCTCTATAGAGACCTTTTATTACCAGTAACTACGAAACCTCTACCAGACTACTTCAGCTCATAAGTATATAGGTGAATTCAAATTGCTTTATAACCAACTTGATATTAATGTATCCTATAAGGGCCTAGACTTCATAGAAGGTCTAGTCCCTTATCTCTATAATAGCTTCAGTGAAACCACTATAGGAAATATTAATAAGAATAATTTCAGAGTAGTTAAGCCTCTAGCTATTACCGCTGATAACTTCTGGTACTTAAAGTAAGCTTATAAGACTTAAGATCCTAAGCCCCTAGGAACCCTTCCCTATCCTAGATCCTTAGGAAATTATTGTACTACCTATCCTAAGACTAACCTAGAACCTAAGACCAAGACCTAGCTCTAAGTAACTAAATTAACTTCTTTCTCTAGGAAACTAACTAATAAGGAGTATAAGCGCTGTATCTAAGAAGGCTATTACCTTAAATACTGTCTCACTGATTACCTTGTAAAAGATTGTAAGATAACTTTCTCTGCTTAAGCTATAAATATAACCGCTAATGAACCCAACACCTAGTACCCTAAAGAGTACCCTGAGGTTAGCTAAACCCCTCTAGAGCCTAAGAAGATACTAACTATTCCCTCTAGGAAGCCTAGAGAACCTAGCAGAATAGTTAGGTAACTCAAGGTTAATAGAATAGTTAATAGTCAGAGTATATAGATCTTAGTGGATAGAGGGATAGAGGTTAACCTGATATTGAGGAAGTTTACCCAGAAGAACTATCTTAAAGGAGAACCCTTAGGACTAGTATTAGGGGACTATAAGGGAGAATTCAATGCTCAGAATATATACCTAGAACACCTCATTAAGGTTATAATAGAGAACTTCCTAGAAATAGAATTAAAAGCTTTTAAAGTAGAGATCATAGATGATTTTACTCTTAGAAGACCAGGACTCCAAGACCTAGATATAGATATTAACTATACTTAAGATACCTTTAGCCTAAAGGGGAATAAGCTACCTTCCCCTGTTATATAGAATAAGACCCTTACTACCGGGACCTAGAGGGATATTTATAATTGTGATTATAGTGACTAGTTTATAATCAAGATCATAGATATCTACACTAGAGGACATGAGCTACAGGGAGATATAAGACAACTATTATATCAGTATTCTGTAATAACTACTATAGAAGTCCCTGCTAGCTCCCCTAGAACACCAGACCTAACTAACCTAGAACTATATCCCGAAGCCTACCTACTCTAAGATAAAGAATAGTATCCTCCTTAATTAGTTAATAAGTAGTAGGAGTTCCGCTAGACCAATCTCAGAGACCTAGACCCTTCTAGTTTCAAGAACCTTAAGTCCGCTATTAAAGAAAGTACAGCCTTCATAGTAACAGTTAAGTCCTAGACCTTAGTTACCCTGAAAGACGCCCTGAACTACTAGAAGGTAGGATATAACCTAGTATACCTAATATACCAAGACCTTTTTGACCTAGAAATACACTGAGTCTAAGCTATAACTGAAGAGACTTTCAGAGAATAAGTTTAAGTATCTACTATCTCTATAGACTTAGATCTCTCAGAGATTATCGCCTAGTTACCCCCAGAGCTTAAGGAGTTTACTGACTACTTTAGCCTAGTCAAAGTATAAGAGCTTCCCCTGTTCTACCTAGATATAGACTATAAGATCCTTCTCTAGCCTAGGAGTAAGCTCCCTTTCCTGAGACCTATCCCTATATCCCCAGTTAGTAACCAGCTTCAGCATAAGTATATTAAAGACTACCTAGAGCGCGGATAGATATACCTAAGTATATCCCTAGTTACTTCCCCTTACTTCTTTATACCTAAGCCCTATAATAGGGGATAGTGTTTCTATATTAACTATCAAAAGTTAAATAATATCATAGTTAAGAACCACTACCTAACCCCTTTATTTAATAATCTGATATAATCAGTTAAGAACTCTAAATAGTTCACCAAGATTGATATTACAGAAGCCTACTACTGTATCTGAATTACTACTAGATACAAGTACCTCACAGTATTTAATACTCACTATAGTCTCTATGAATATATAGTCCTTCCTTTTGGTCTTTATAATACCTCTATAATCTTCTAGGCTTATATAGACAGAACTCTTAGTAACCTCCTTAATCAAGGAGTAGTTGCCTTCTTTAATAACCTACTTATCTATATAGAGACCTAAGAAGAGTATATCAAGAAGACTAAGAAGGTACTGGCTCACCTCTGAGAAGCTTACCTCTTCGCGAAAATCAGTAAGTATAGCTTCTTTATCTAGGAAGTTGACTTTCTTAGCTTCTTGATCAAACTAGGAACCCTCAAGATACACCTAGAGTATATTAAAGCTATCTAGGATTAGCCTCAGCCCAAGAAAGCTAGGGATATCTTATCTTTTCTGGGCTTTACTAACTTTTACCGCTGTTTTATTAGGGGATTCTCCTAGATCTATGCTCTATTAACTGACCTCCTGAAGAACAATAGAAAGCACTTTATATAGACACTAAAGACCTAAGAAGCTTTTAATCACCTAAAAGAGATATTTACCTTAGAATCAGTATTAGTACACTATAACCTAGAACTACCTATATTTATTAAACTAGATACTTCTGTTGTAGGGACTAGAGGAATCCTGTCCTAGACAGATAAGTAAGGACACCGACACCTAATCGTGTACTACTCTAAGAAGTTTATACCTACTGAGTAGAGATATAGAACCCTAGACCAAGAACTCTTAGCTATTATGAGATACTTTAAGCACTAGAGATACTTCCTTAAAGGGAGCCCTCATCAGATCACTGTGCTCTCTAACTATAGGAACCTACAATGGTTCAATTCTAGTGATAAGCTTAACCGCTGTCAGTGGGGATAGCGGAATAAGCTATCTAACTACAACTTTGTTATTAAACATCAACCCGGTACCTTAAACCCTGCTGATACCTTATCCCGCCGACTAGACTTCACTACCGATGAGCTCAAGTCTACCCTGTTCCTGTGCCTTGCTACAGTTAAGGCCCCCCCAGAATTCCTGCGACTAGAATACCTTGAGGCCCTAGAGCATGACTCTTGGGCCTAGGAGAATATCCTGAACAACGAGACCCTCTGTTGGAATACGGAATCAATCATCCGCCTACTCACTAATCGCTTACTAATTACGATCTGCTTACCAATTGATTACAAATCATTTACGGAGTTTGCGGAACCTACGGACATTACGAAACACTCAAGATAGATATATATGTGGAGGAATGCTCTCCTGTTAACAGACAGAACAATTTAATATACGATTTACATAGCGGACAATCCTACTCTTTCACACCCTCGATAACGACTGGACCCAAGTTGATGGGTTTCTCTACTTCCAAGAACACCTTTATATTCCCCCTGGCCCTAAGAACTCCCTCCGAAACCAAGTCTTACTTAGCTGCCATAACCGCCCAGCTACCGGCCACTTTGGGATTAATAGATCCTGTGAACTAGTCAGTTATAACTACTTCTAGCCTAGCCAATACTCTGAGATAAGAGCCTAGGTTCAGTGTTACCAGAGCTACACAGCAGCCAAGAGCCACCGACATAGAATATATAGACTCCTCTATCCACTCCCTATCCCCAAGGGAAGGTGGACCTATATCAGTGCCGACTTCATCATAGGCCTTCCTAAGAGTAAGGGATATAACTCTGTAGCCGTCTTCATTAACACCCTTACCAAGATAGCACACTTTGTTCCCTATACCTATAAAGGCTTATCCGCCAAGAAGTTCTCTCAGATACTTACCTCTGAAGTTATTCACCTATATAGAATACCTAAGATCATTGTCACAGACTGAGGCACTTAGTTTATAAACAAGACCTTCTCTAATATCTATAAGCGCCTTAGAATTAACTATACCCCCTCTACAGTATATTATCCAAGAATAAATAGGCAAACTAAGTATATAAACCAACCCCTGGAAGTATACCTACGCCACTATATAAACTATACCCAAGATAACTAGGCTAAGTAGATTAACCTTGCAGAAATTATATATAATAATAGTAAATACTCAACTATAGGTATAATACCCTTCTATACCTGCTATAGATACCACCCAGACTTTGAACTCTGTGGAGAGGTCAAGGGGGAACCACTCACTAACATCACTGCTACAAGATTTACAGAAGACTCTACCCAGATCCTGTCCTACCTAAAAGAAGACCTAGAACACTGTCGCCTATCTATAGGTAAGTATTTCAACCTACACAGAATGACCAAGACCTACAAAGTTGGAGATTATATTATACTGGACACAAGGAATATCTGAAGCCGCCAGCCTTCCTCTAAACTGGATATAAAGAACCTTGGACCCTTTGAGATTACTGAAGTTATCAACCCTAGTGCCTATAGACTTACTCTACCAGAGAATCTACCTATTTATCCTGTATTCTATATAGAACTCTTATACCTAGTAAATTCTGATGACCGCCTAACTGAGTAACTAGATTACTCTAGAGTATTCAAAATAGATTCTGATGATGCTAAGTAGGAAGTACTTAGCCTCTTGAATATACACTTTCACCGACCCTCTAAGCAGTGGCAGTACAAAGTCCACTAGAAGGGTGATTTTGAGCTAACTTAGGAACCTGCCTACCTGCTGCTATACACAGAGTTAATCAAAGCCTTCTATATTACCTGCCTAACTAAGCCTAAGCCGCCACCAGAAGCCTTCTTGAAACCCAAGGAAAACTATAAGGACGACAATAAGGCCTTATAGGAGCAAGACCCCTAGTGGGGGGGGTACAATATTAGGAGGCTAGAGGCCTCTAAGCCTGTTACGGGGACCAAGGGTCAGGCAGAGAGAGAGGGATATCTGTGATCCCGATTGTACTTAGGGGTGACACTATGAATTAGCTACACCCCTTCGGGACTAGCTCTAGATACATTATATCTATATCTACCTGGCCTCTGCCCTTCATAGACTTACCTTCCTTCAGGTTTAGTTCAATTTATTAATCATACTAATTCCCTGCTCCTCTCGTTACTTGCCTCCGCCACACCATACTTTGGTTATGTATAGCGACCTTTGGAGGGACTACACAAGATAACTACTACCTATATAATCTGTATGGTTGACTATATAGTCCTTTGGTCAGAGGTGACAGGGTAGAGTAAGGCAGAGGGACCTTTGGACGAGACTAAGGACCTTTAGGGTCAGGAACTATGGAAGGGCAGACTCTGACCTTGCGACATGAAAGGTATAAGTATACGCGGAGGTTGTGGTCATCTATTGACTCTCCAAGCTTTGAGTCTTGTATATCAATACTACAACATAGGGAATCTAGACTAGTTAGCTCTCTCTTGTCTTCTTCTTTGCCTTCCACCTCTAGAGCCCCCTAACACATTCGTTCAACAGCGGGGCACTTATGTTTCGTGTATTTCGCGCTTGTTGGATATCATCCCTATACAGGCGTATTTCACACTTAATACTTCCTGGAGTCATAGTGTACCATAGGCGACCAGTGTATCCAACTAGCTCCTGGATGTTGATGTATATTCAGTCTTGCTGGTTTATCAAGGAGTGTAGTGGTAGTAAAAGTCGTGTATATAGATCATCTATTTCCAGGGTATATTCCGACTATAGCCCTAAGTTCAATAAGCAAAGGTAAAACTGGTTCAGATCCTCGTTGATTCTCTGTCGGGCCTTAGTGAATTCTTCGGCCATTCATGATGATTTTTTTTTGGTTAGCCCTGGGAGCTTATAGGTACTGTGCACTCAAAAGGGCAAAGCGCAAAACATTGGCCTTATATACTATCAGGGTATCTTAATTTACTATAAGCTCTTACAGCAACCTTAATTTACCATAAGCTCCTATAGCAACCTAAATTTACTATAGGCTCCCGCAGCAACCTTAATTTGCTATAAGCTCCTACAGTAACCTGAATTAGCTATAAGCTTATAGAGTAACCTCAACTTACCAGAGATTTCTGTAGTTCTTGAAATTCATATTAATAATTAGTAATAGCCAGATCTCTCTCTTTCAAAAGATCACCTTGATCACCCTAATCTTCATAATCTCATATATCCTCTTATTTATTTGAACTTATAGAAACCTTTATTTATCTATTTATAACTATTAATATATACTCTATTATAATAGAGAATACTTATCTTTATATTCCTTATCATGACTATCCTGCTCATGATCTTCCTCCTCATGACTATCCTCCTCATGATCTTCCTCCTCATGATCTTCCTCCTCATGATCTTCCTCCTTATGATCTTCCTTATAGCCACACTCCTCACCACCTCCCTCTTCATCAAGACTACCTCCTATTATATATAATATATAGAAACTATATACTTAAAGTATACTTATATTATCTCTATATAGGTCCTCTTCTATATCTTCTTTATTATCTCTATGAAGTTGTTTAATATATATAAGGATATAGTTTATAAGGATTATATAGATCAAGCTTTACTTCTACTTACTTTGCTGACACCATAGCCTACAATAGTGTTTATATAACCCTATAATTAATAATTAGTATATAAGTAGTTAATAGAAGATATTATATAGTATAGGGATATCTACAATCCCAATCACTAAGTTTATCAGCGATCAGGATCACAGATATCCCTATACTATATAATCAACAAGGGTTATATAAGATATTATCTTCAATACCTTTACCAAAATCACAGTAGTAGACCTCTCTCCTCCTAGACTTATATTCCTTCATATACTAATACAGAACTATAATAATATAGCAGATTATCTTGCTACAAAGAGGATTAAAGAAATACATAAGTAGAGTGACCTAAGCAATACCAGAATCAGCCTCTAACCAGAATACCTTATATAATAACATAATAATAGATTAGGATATCTACTTATCCCTGATATTAGGCTTTTTCAGAATTAGAGCCTTAGATATTCAAAGAGATGTTTGGATATACTTTACCTCAGTACCCCCTGAAGTCCTAGTCCTATATATAAATCTATTATCCTCTAGGAGCTTACAGACTTTATCTGTAGTTTCGGTATTATCTACAGGAGGGAAGTACTGTACTACAGCCACTTCCCGACCTCACTGCATGATTTTTGACCGGTACTGAAGGATTAACTAATATTCGTGATTTATCCTGTAGTCAAATAATAGTACTAGTTAAGGTATTCATGACTTCCCTTAGATAAGGATAGGTAGTAATAGTACTTACTTTCAAGAGCCTCTGTACTTTTTAGGGTGCTTACTACTTAATCTATCTTAGTCTATAAATATAAGAAGTAGGCCTTTATATACTAGGATATTACCCCTTTGATTTTGCTTAGTATTCATCTTGAGATTTATAGTCTTGGTAAATAAGAAAATGAGACAGATATATAAGGTAGAAATAAGACATAGTTATTATGATTTTCAACACGCCCCTTGTTACTACTAGCTATTATCAGTAAGTCTCCTTTTATCAGAATACACTATAATCTTACTAACCTACCTGAAAACTGACCTTTCCTAGAATGATTATTGCTCCCCCCTAGAACCTATATATTTTTATTTAATTTAATTAGAGAGAGAGACTTATGATCTTGATTATAAATATCCCTGCCTATATCAGATATAGGACCATAGCCTATATAGATTACTTCCTGATATTAGGGGAAAAACCTTCTATAGGAATAAAACCCCCTTAGGTAGACTTCAAAGCGGCAGGCTGCGGTATACCTGCTTTCCGCCTAGGTGCCTAGGGGGAGGTCTACGATATATTTTGCAGATCCTCCCTAGCACCCCCATAGTATCATTAGTTAGTTAGTTAGTCTTTTCCTGCGAGCCACAAGGTGTCCCTTGTCCTGTCCTTCTGCCCTCTACTCCTCTATTATATCCAGGTGTTCAGCGGCCCTCCGTTACCACTAGAGTAGTTGCTGGCCTACTGCTGTTCCTGCTTTCGATATTGCTGTTGGCCGCCCACAAGGAATCATATAGTATTCAGCTATATCTACCTATCTAGATATACTCCTAGTTTTCCACGCTATCTCGCTGACCTACACTTCTATAGAGTGAGGCCCAGGCAAAACCTCCTCTACCTAGGTGACTCCCTGTTTACTCCTTAAGCACACACCAACAGCTGTGTCTCCTAGGCGATACCACTTTGCTTCCACTCTGACCTGTAAGTGTCTCTTATGCTTGGCCCAAACTATCCATTGTAGCAGTGTAGGCCTCAGAGCGAGTGAGGTAGATATCCCTGGCAGTGTCAGCTTAGGCGACACCCCTACACCACTACTCCGACCTGTAAGCATAATTACAAACTATCTATTACAGTTTTATAGACCTCAGTGCGAGTGAGGTAGCTTCTTCTCCTAGTTCCACCTAGGCGCCACCCCTGCGCTGCCACTCCGACCTGTAAGCACCTCCTATACAACACAAACTATCCATTGTGGTGCTCAGGTTCCTGGTACAAGCAGGATAGAGAGACGTCTGTTCTCTCTGTGTACCGATATACGCGTCTGTCCTCTTAGGCTATATAGACAGTCTCATAAAGCAGCATCTGCCGAGGACATCTGCAATCCCGATCGTAGACTGATTCTACGATCGGGATCACAGATATCCCCGGCAGACCCTATATCTCGCTGACCTTAGGGCTTCTGCTTAGCTGTGGCTGCCAGTACACACCACAACCCGCGAGCATCGCTGCTCGTTTCGCGTTACCCAGGGTGGTCTCCCGCCCCTGGGCCGTCCATGTCTTGCAGAGGTGTCTCGTGCTCTCCTCACCGGCGAGCCGCATGGGCTGCGAAGCCTCTACTAACCAAGCTTATATCCCCTTTCAGATATAGTATTTCCTTGCTTGTCTTGTCTCTTTCAGCTTCTAACCCCAGCCTCTTCAACAGCCTTGTCTTATTCTCCATAATACAGGTCCAGCTGTGGTTTGTCTTGTTCCAGGGATATAGGTCTACCCCAGCTTTGTCTTGTTCTTAGAGATATAGGTCTAGCTCAGGAAGGTAGCCAGCAGGGTATGGTCCCCCTGTGTCACTCGCGGTAGTGTATCGTTTCGGTGGCAGGCTGTTGTGTACGCGTTGAGATCCAAGTCTAGTCACATCAGAATTAACAGGTCCACAAGTATATACCTCTTCTAGGTTCCGGCAGCCCTCGTGCGTAGTACCTACGACCCTCTTGCGGGGGTAGGCGGCACGCCTCCCAGAGCGTGTGTAAGCTAGGGGTGTCCTATTGCGTCGGTAGGTCAGTACTACTTCCACAAGATAATAGGTCTTGCTTCGGGTCCAGCTATAAGCTGAATATCGATGTGTCAGGTGGTTTTCAAATCGATTCCCCCTTTTTGTGGTGAAAACGTGTCGCAACATGTCGGTTCCTTTGTGTGGTTTTTGCGACTCATATCAGTTCACACTTTCTCAGCGCTTAACACCGGACACCGCGTGAAGGTGTGAGTCTATTGTCCTACAGGCGACGAGCGCTGTCACACTGTGTGTCGCCTACGCTCCGCGTGCTCGCGGAGGGCCCCCCCTAGAACCCAGATATATCATTTGGCTTATACTATAAACCGAAGATAATGTTCACCTTGGCTATACATATCCCAGAGAGCTATTCTCCACTGCCGTTCATCAGGTACTTAGACTCTTCCTACTTCTTTACTGTAATAGCTAAGGGTCTCTCTACCCTTAATATACTTCAAATCAACCAATAGGTTGCTTATAAACTTCTTAAACAGTAAATCATCAACCTAGATACTCCTGGAAATAAGAAGAGATACACAGAGAGTCAGACAGTATAGTTAAGAAGCGGGTCTGTAAACATATGAATTAAGAGGACAACAAATTTATGTCGCGACAGGTGTATGCCTTCATTCGGGCTCTCTTAGGTTTCTGTCGCGTATTTATTGACTTTGATACGCAGAGCCAACAACTTATCACTGATAATATGGTTCTATCTACACCTTGTAAAGTTCGGGCCTTTCTGCCTTCTATAGCTATGGACTGTATTACTGTAGTAGCAGGTATTGATATAGGTAGTGATATAGATAGTAATACTAATAATAGAGACAATGTGAGTATTACTATTCTATCCTCTCCTTTGGCTGGAAGAGGCAATGTCGGCAATATACCAATAGATAGCATAATAGGCGATAATCTTGATACTTAGAAGGTATCTGGTCATATAGTGCGCAGAGCGCTGGAGCTGTGGAGCAATGAGCATGGTGATAAGCTGGGTAGACATGACAGTAGTGGTGATAATAGATAGAGCTTGGATACTGTGGACAAGCAGAGACATCTGCGATCGCGATTCTAGATGTCCCTCGTTTAGCTCATCAAGATACTATTGCACCCTGATAATAGTGAATAGAGCCGATTCAAAATGGAAGATTTTCTATCATGGTGATGCGCCAGGGATATCTGCGATCGCGGTCGCAAAAGGACAAAATTCTTGTGCTTGTAGGATAACTCCTGGGCTCTTGCAGCAAGTGTAAGATACTATAGGCTTATAAACTATAAAGTATAAATACACTGGGCTCTCATAGCAAAGTTACAATACTATCAGAACCCATAAGCTCTTATAGCAAAGTCAGAGCACTGTCAGAAGCCGTGGGCTTAGCGGAGCTAATATTGTAAGCCCTGGGCTCGCTAAGCTCCCACAGCATCTCACTTTACTGTGAGCCACAAAAAAAAATCATGATGTTTACTGTTGGCTTATATCTCCTTGAAGGACAGTATTATAGATCTATCGCTTGAACTTACGCCAGTAGGTTCAGATTATAAGAAACGCCTGTGAAACACTGATATAAGATATTTGAAGTGATTCGTCCAGTATTATTTCGGTGAAAATGATTTTGTGTTGGCTGGTAAGGTATTTCGCTGGATCACTAATGAAAGCAGACTATAATCTGGATAGCTAATTATTGAATTCAGGAAGAGTAGAGTTAATCCTGAGTTTTAGGATGTCTGAAGGGTTAAATTTAATACCCTTTTGTTCAGGAATAGGGGCGGGGTAGTCTAAGTCTATTTCGTGATTATTGTTGAAACTAGGGATATATAAGGCTGGGGTGAAGCTTCTATAGTTCACTGTTAGGGGTCTTTCGCTTATATTGATCTTAGGTCTGTTAGTGGGTAGTAGGTTTGGTATTACTTCGCGGGAGTTAGAAGGGGTATTCCTATCTATTCTAAGTACTTTGAAGGTAAGTTTCCTTTCCTTTAGGGCCTTCTGGAACTCCGCTAGGTTAACTGAGAGGGTTACTCCTGAGAGTTAGTATACTTAGAGCTGGCGATTAGTATAGATTGTAATATATTAGAGATTGAAGGGCGGTAGGTCTGGCTAGGGATTCGGGGCTCTCAAAGAGGTTGTGGTTTATAAGGAGGTGGTGTTAGTAGGTTAGTCTCTATTATATAATATAATTACGGGTTAGGTATAAATCTCCTTTGTTTTGGTGTCGGTGCTCTGGGTTAACAGCGGTCCTAATAGATAGTCTAAATAATTATAAGAGTATCCCTATACTGTGTAAGTATAGGAGGGCTATTGAGATATTCTAGGCCTGATGTCTGGCGAACAACAGTATTGTGCGGTCACTATACAGGTGGGATAATTGGGTAGACGACAGGGGAATATAACAAGATACTAATACAGTGTATAGTCCTTGAGACTGGCTTTCAGACTATAAAGAGTCCTTTAGAAGGATCTCTTTATGTCCCTCTATATATACTAATATAGCAGCAGGGTTTCCTTCTACTGTGGAGGCTGGGAGAAGGCTGGGTCTTCCTCCTGAGGCTGGGAGAGGTTAGGAGAGCCTTCCCTTAGATCTAGTGATGATCCTTCGGGGGGGTTTTGTAACTATGTGTCGTGTGGAGGCGAGACGGGATGCAGGAGGAGCAGGGACAGGGTTCAAGGATTGGTAATTGCTAAGCCTAAAGAGAGGGTAAGCAAGGATAGACGACCCCTGCAGCACTAAATACGCAGGTGTGCGCCAAGACCTGCGCCAAGACTTGCGCCATGACATCTACGATCCCGATCGTAGATGTCCCCCCCCTGGTCCCCGTAACACTATGCTCCTCATATACGTCAGGGCACTGCTTCTGTAGCGACTAAGCTCTGTGCTGTAGCCCTGGTGGCGGGGAGACCTATGATACCTGTTGTATCGCGGTCTCTGCGGTACTTTTCGCCAATGCCCCCGGTAGAGTCCTGTTACAGAGCTTGACTAGTTATAGGTGCTTGTGGCTCTGGCGTTTAGTCTAGTGTCAGTAGAGGATTCAAAGTAGGTGTAGGCTTTGATTATTGTGTATTTGTAGTCTCTAATTATACTGATTATATTATCTATATAGTTAATTCTGGTGGTGGATCAGGAATAAAGATAATTATATCTCTAATATCTGATTCCTTATGTAATTCGGCGGGTAGGTTAACTATATCAATGGTGTTTTCAGGGATACTATTGTCTACTTATCATAGGTTATAGAGGTTAGCTATGAATATGATATCTCTTAATTATATAACTCGCTGCTTCAAGGGTATCTAGATCAGGAAGATGTTTGTAGAATCATATCTAAGTAGGTATGTCAAGGGCTGCGCCCTGAAAAGGTCTTGGCTGACGCCAGCGACAACCTGGCTGGCCCTGGGTTCAGCAGGCCCACGCAAAAGCTTCGCAAAAAACATCGGGCAACCTTCCTATTTCGGAGTTGTGGACAACAACTCCGTCCATAACTCTTGTCCCCTCTTTCCGATAGGAAGCTGCGCCACCACGGACCGTCTGAGACTAGAGGAGGAGACGTGTCTAGAGCAGAGATACGTCCAGAAGAGCAGAGACATGCCCAGAAGGGTAGAGATACGCCCAGAAGGACAAAGATATATCTGGAAGAGCAGAGATGTTTCCAGAACTGGACAGAAGCGGACATATACCAAGATCAGGGTAGGGAAGAGGGAGTACTTATTCTAGCAGCTCCTGCTGCCCTAGAATACCTTCTCTTCAAGAAAACCTTCTTGTTAATAGAAGCCCCTGCAGATAGCGTATTAATCCTGTCGTAAGCTCTTATATTAGGTTTTCTTCCTACTTTCATTGGTTATTAATTGATATTAGGACTATAGCAACCCTAATAGAACACGACGAAGGAGCACCCCTAGCTTGGGCTTCCATACTCTTCCAAATGATTACTAAGCAACGAGAACAAATAGCTCAACTAGAGTATCAACTACTTGGGTAGAACAATAACAGAAAAACTGCAATAGACACCCCAACAGAAATAACTCAGTAGTCTAAAGTCTTGAAACCCTAGAAAGTAAAACTACCTGAACTCGCCGAGTTTAAGGGGAAACAAAGTGAATTCAAGCCCTAGATAACCTAAGCCTATATAAAACTATAGATTAATAAATCAGCGGAAACTAAGAATACTAAGTTCTAGTATATCTATAGTAAACTCAGAGAAGGAGCTCTAGAGTAAGTTAGCTCTTAGGTTAATAATATCAAGGAAACTAGTGAAATAACGGTTAGTAACCTACTATAATAACTCAAGACAGCCTACAACAATAGGGAATCAGCAGAACAAGCCTTATATAAGCTAGGCCAAATAAAGCAAGGCAACAAGGTATTTCATACCTTCCTCGCAGAATTCAATAGGACCCTTCTCGATATAGGAGGGATTACCTAGGATAATATAGTAAAGAAGATATTCCTTTATAACTATCTCTCTACTGATATCTTGGAGATAACTATAGCCCTTATAGTCCTAGATACCTATAAGAGGTACTGTAAACAGCTATAGTCAGTAAGTACCAACCTAGAAGCTATCTAAAAACAAAAGAGTAGGGAATAGTGAGTAATAATAAACTAGGGACCAAAGGGTAAGCAGCCTATAGCTACTATAGACCTACCCCTAGGGGATACTATAGATTAGTAACTAACCACCACAGCTAATATAGCAACAAAAAGGGCTAAGTAGGTAAGTAAGGCAGAAATTACTCGATAAAAAGAAAGGGGGTATTACTTTCACTGTAGAGAACCTAGCTACTTCGCCAGGGACTATAAACAGAAGCCTACTAAACACCCCTAGTAGGTTAATATAACCTAAATAGCGATACCTAACCTACCTCTAGTAGAGGAGATAGAGGAAGATAGTGACTTAGAAAATAAGTAGCTCCTGTATAAAGACAGGTATAGGAGCAGAGAAAGCAGAAAGTGAAGGAATAAAGAGAGTTTAAATATTTTGAGAAGAAGTATATAGAAGATAGACTATTTAGAGTATCTACTGTTGTTAATAACACTGAGTCTCTATTGGTCCTCATCAATAGTGGCTACCTTTCTTATAGATTAATTAACTCTCGAGTAGCCTCTCACCTGAAGCTAATATAGATACCCTGCGGGCTAATAGCCCTGTAGTTAGTAGACTATATTTCAGGGGATACTATAACAGAGGTAGTAACCTTAAAACTAGATATAGGAGGAAGGGTTACTAAGAAAGCCTATCTCTATATAGTACTAAGGATAGAAGAATACCCTATCCTCCTTAGGTATCTATAGTTAAGGCTTAACTACATGATTAAAGATACAGAAGCCGGTGTTTTAATCTTCAAGGATACCGGAATAATACTATATAAAGACAGGGCAGGGCCCTAGTATAGTCATCAATAAGTGAGTATAGCAGCCTTTAAGCTACTAGCTTATAAAGGAAGAGAGAAAAGAAAGATAACAGTCTTCGCAGTAAGTCTAGAAGATATAAACAAAGTATTAAGGACCAAAGTCTAGCTCTCCCTGAAGGAAAAGCTACCCCTATAGGTATATAAATAATACCCTAAGCTATTTGAATAGAAGGAAGCGGAAAAATTACTACCCTATCACCAGGGAATCGACCACTAGATTAAGCTAGTAAAAAACGAAAATAGAAAAACACTAGAGGCCCCCTAGGGGCCCCTATACAATATATTGAGAGAAGAATTACTAGTACTATATAAAATACTATTAGAACTATTAGATAAGAACTTTATTTAAGTAAGTAACTTATCTACAGCAGCTCTAGTTTTGTTTATAAGAAAACCTAGAGGAGGACTAAGGTTCTGTATAGATTACTACGCCCTGAACATAATTACCTGTAAGGACCACTACCCCCTACCATAGATTCAAGAAATACTAAGCTATATCAGCAAAGCAAAATAGTTTACTAAGCTTAATATCTCTATAGTATTTTACAAGATTCAGATCACAGAAGGAGATAAGTAGCTAACTGTGTTCTATACCTAGTTTAGCCTCTTTAAATAGTTAGTCACCCCTTTTAGACTTACTAATACACTAAGTACCTTCTAGAGGTATATTAACTATACTCTGCAAGACTTCTTAGATAATTTTATCTCTATATATATAGATAATATACTGGTCTTCTCAGAAGGTAGTCAGGCATAATACCGCGAATATATCCTCAAGGTCCTCAAGAAGTTGAATACTACTAGTCTTCAGCTTGATATCAATAAATATGAATTTAAGGTAAAGTCTACTAAATACCTTAGGTTTATTATCAATATAGAGAAGGGCCTAAGTATAGATCCTAAGAAGGTAAAGGCTATCAAGGAATAGAAAGCACCTAAGAATATAAAAGGAATCCAAAGCTTCCTAGGGTTTACTAACTTCTATCGGCGGTTTATTAAAGACTATTTATAACTAACTATACTATTATATAACCTAATATAAAAAGGGATACTATTTATATAGA
>QQXO01000363.1:0-19618 GCA_003709845.1 Chaetothyriales sp. CBS 134916
GTTGATTCGGTCGTCAATTCGGTCGTCGATTCGGTCGTCGATTCGGTCGTCGATTCGATGAGGGAGTGATATGAAGAAATAGTCGTTTGATATCGGGGCAGACGTCGAGGTATATCAAACAAGAATAGAGTTTATGGTCACGTGAGACCTGTGTGTTAGAGGTTGTCTTGGCAGAGGGGATCTAATCCTGGTCCTCTGATTGGCTATTTCCAACAATATGCTTGGGATGTAGAGCAATAAGGTCACAGCCTCCCAATGTTACAATATATTGAAAGCAAATTACACACGGTAATACTTTGTAGAATCTCTAGTCCTTCTGTATAGACAACTTCAGGAACATGACAGCCAGGTATGGCCATTAGCCATAGCTTCTGTCAGAAAACGTAGGCCCTCGTGGCGGAGAGGCGGAGAGGGTAAGTAAGTTTGATATTGTACTATGAACCTATGTCCCATAGACAACGATCCTACATTACTGTAATAAGCTGCGCTCAGAGCAGAAATGGTATCTCATCAACGCCTCAATGAACCTTGATGTTGGCAAATATGCTGAGAGCAAGAAAGTATGGATATTGTGTGATTTCAATGTCAATGACCGCATTGAACATGTGGAAGATGTTCTCTTGCAAGCTGCAAGGGTTACATATTGCCCAGAACATCAACCGTAAGGCTCTTGGCTCTTTCTCTCGAAAGCGTTTGTTTACAGACTGTGTCTTAAGGGTTTCAAAAACTACTACGTCTCATATGCCCTAGCCGCCCTAGCCAGCCTTGCCCGCCAATATCCCTAGGGCGGGGAGAGATGACGAATGACAATACGGTCTTCAGGAGCCACAGTCAGCCAATCGACTTCGCGTTGTCTGTCTGGGAGTGGCTGCCGACCATGTCACCTTGTTTAACACCGTGCTGTAGGGTTATGCACTTAACTCTTATGTACTGTATGTACTACTTCATACCCGCTATTAAAGTATTCTACTGAAGGTCCGGAATTTTATAGGGAAACTGCAAAGGCTAGCGTAATACTCAACTCAAATGCTAGATGATATTTTGATGGTTGATGCACATATCACTAAATATGACCGACTATGATGGTATAGTATGTATGGTGTGCAAGTAAAATTAGACAAACAAACAAGAGGCAAGACGAGAATGATGTTGGAACAAGTGCTATGCTATATAAGTCATTTCCATTGCTAGCAGTCTAGTCGCTTTTCGGAGTGGTGCGAGTCGACTGCAGCGAAAGTGTCAAGCCGAATGATGCCAACGGGAAAATCACCTATTTACTACGGCTCCCTACAGGCGGGGCTTGCCAACAGCAGCGTGGTGGTGGACGTCAAAGCGGTCGAGGTTCAAGACCTTGTCAAAGGCGGCGACAAAATCCTTGACGAACTTGTCGTGGGCATCCGACTGGGCGTACACCTCGGCAACGGCGCGGAGCTCAGGGTGCGAACCAAAGATGAGGTCGGCGCGGGTGCCAGTCCAGAGCTTCTGGCCAGTCTTGTGGTCAACGCCTTCAAAGGTCTCGGTGTCAATAGCCTGCCAATCGGTGTTAAGGTCGAGCAGGTTAACGAAGAAGTCATTGGTCAGCTTGCCGGGGCGTTTGGTGAAGACACCCTTATTGGAGCCGTCCCAGTTCTGGTTGAGGACACGCAGACCACCGACGAGCACGGTCAGCTCGGGTATGGACAGATTGAGGAGCTGTGCCCTGTCGATGAGGAACTGCTCGGTGCGAACGCGGTCAGTGCCGTGGCCGTAGTTGCGGAAGCCGTCGATTTGGGGCTTGAGGTGCTCGTAAGAATCGAGGTCGGTCTGCTCGAGAGTGGCATCACCGCGGCCGGGAGTGAAGGGCACGGCGACGCCAGACACCTTCTCAAGACCTGCAACGCCAGCGAGGACGATGAGGTCGGCGATGGAGACATTGCCAAACTTCTTCTGCACGCCCTCGAGGGCGGAGAGCACCTGCTTGAACTGTGTGGGGTTGTCGACCTCCCAGTTAGTGAAGCGAATACGGGCACCGTTAGCACCGCCACGTCGGTCGCTGCCGCGGAAGGATGAGGCAGAGGCCCAGGCAGCAGCAATAAGCTTGGTGGGCTCGATGCCAGTGGCCAAGATGTCCTTCTTCAGCGAGGCAATATCCGACTCGCTCAGCGGAGGCCCGGTGGGAGCGGTGATCGGATCTTCCCAGAGGAAGTGCTCCTTAGGCACCTCAGGCCCGAGCCAGCGAGCGCGGGGGCCCAGGTCACGGTGGAGCAGCTTGAACCACGCGCGGGAGAAGGCTTCTTGGAACTCGTCCGGGTTCTTGAGGTAGCGCTGGGAGATCTTGTCGTAGATGGGATCGTAGCGCAGAGCCAGATCAGTCGTCAGCATCCTCGGCTTCTGCTTCTTGTGAGCTTCGAAGGCGTCGGGGATGATCAGGTCGTCGGTCTTGGCAACCCACTGGTTGGCCCCAGCAGGCGACTTGACCAGCTCCCACTCGTACTTGTACAGGTACGTGAAGAAGGCATTGCTCCACTTTGTCGGCGTCGAGGTCCAGGTGACCTCAAGGCCGGAGGTGATGGCGTCGGGGCCCTTGCCCGAGCGGAACCTGTTATCCCAGCCCAGGCCCTGGGCCTCGAGGGGGGCGCCAAACGGCTCCTTGCCGATGTTGTCTGCCGGGCCAGCGCCGTGGGTCTTGCCAAACGAGTGGCCACCGGCAATTAGGGCCACAGTCTCCTCGTCGTTCATGGCCATGCGGCCGAACGTGGTGCGGATGTCGCGGGCCGCGGCCTTGGGGTCGGGGATGCCGTCGGGGCCCTCGGGGTTGACGTAGATCAGACCCATGTGGGTGGCCGCCAGCGGATCCTCGAGGTTGCGGGTGTGGATGTCCTTCTCGGAACCCCTGGCCGTGCCGCCGTAGGAGTAGCGCTCCTCATTGCCCAGCCAGGTGGCCTCTGCGCCCCAGTAGACCGATGAGTCCGTCTCCCAGGTGTCGGCGCGGCCGCCGGCAAAGCCGGTGGTCTTGACGCCCATGTCCTCGAGTGCGACATTGCCAATGAGCAGGAACAGATCGGCCCAAGAGATTTTGCTGCCGTACTTCTGCTTGACCGGCCACAGCAGTTTGCGGGCCTTGTCGAGCGAGGCGTTGTCGGGCCAGCTGTTGAGCGGGGCAAAGCGCTGCTGGCCACGGCCACCGCCGCCACGGCCGTCGTTGACACGATATGTGCCGGCGCTGTGCCAGGCCAGGCGGATAAACAGACCGCCATAGTGGCCGAAGTCGGCTGGCCACCAGTCTTTCGAGTCGGTCAGCACCGCGCGCAGGTCTTTCTTAAGTGCGTTGTAGTCGAGGCTCTTGAAGGCAGCAGCATAGTCGAGCTCGCCCTTGTACGGGTCGATGCTGCCGCTGTTCTGGCGGAGGATGTCGAGCCGGAGCTCGGTCGGCCACCAGTCGCGGTTGCGGGTGCCGCCGCCGCCGATGTTGGCTACGCGGTAGGGGCACTCAGCCCGCTTGAAAATGTCAGCCATGGAGGAGGATCGACGTGTGATAGCAGGAACGATTCGGTGGATAATCGACAGACCACGGTGGGCAGAAGAGACGCAGGCGGGCGAGAAGCAAAATGCCCGCATCGCGCCTTCTTATGTGAACCGGGGGCTTGCCACTGCCCCTCCTTCTTTGTGCGGTTGCATGACGACTTTTATGATAATATCGGGGGGATGATTGGTGGGGCATGCCTGCCGCATACGGCAGGAGGCAGCGAGTGCTTGTGAAACACACCGCGTACCATTGGCCAGCTGGCCTTGGCACATTCCGCGGTGGGGCCTCGGTCTTTACTCTTTTAGATTATTATTGAGAAGAGTGGCGTTATCGGCAGCCGCAGCGAGAAGCATGAGCTCTGAGTCATGATGCGGCTTGTGCTTTTGCTTGTGCTTGTGCTTGTGCTGGTGCTTGTGCTGGTGCTTGTGCTCGTGCTCGTGGGCCTGACACACAGCTGTGACCAGCCGCTACGGTCCTGATAGTACTGCGTATGCTCCTATTATACCAATGCTGTCACAGAATGCTACCTGGCATGGGTCCGTAATGGTCACCGCTTGGTCTTGTTCCTTGGCCAAAGTTGGTCGCGGCAGGAACATTGGACGATTGCGCTACTGGTCTCAGTCGCCGGCCGGTGGCGTGATGTGATTGCGAATGCCAACGACGAGATGCTAATAATGATAATTATTACTGTCTAGTATTTTAGCGGATGTATCAGCACAGCAAGGTTTCCGTTGCAGGCCACTGATGGGCCAGGCTCGCTGCCGAACCATTTGGGCTCGGCACTACCGGTACTGAACAGGCAGCAGTGGAGAAATCCTACTGCTAGTCTCCTTCTTTCTCCGCCTGCTCCTGCCGCTTTTCCACGGCCACCTGGGCCTTGGCCTTGCGCTTCTCAATCTCCTCCAACAGCTTCGCGTTGGTCTCAATGGCATTTTTGGCTGCCGCCATGCCGGCCGCCTTCTTACTCAAGCCCTCTCCACTTCCCAGATGCTGATTCTCATAGCCCCATCCGGTCAGATAGACACCCACAAAGTATTGCTCGATGCCCTTTCCTACGTGCACAATGCCGTCCCTCTCCTCGACGTAATTCAGATAGACTCCCTTGCCGCCGATTTTCTTCTGCAAGATGCCCTTTGATTCCACATCGTCCTGCCTGCTGACGTCTTGCAATTTGCCGCTTGCCATCCACAGTTTGGTCAACCAATCCTCGGCCACCTTGAAGCCGGGCATGTCGCCATTCATCAAATTCATCAACTGGCCGTTGCCACCTAAGGCCTTGTCACCGTCGGCTTCGGAAAGGACTACAGCAGCAACGTAGGCCTCAAAAACATCGCCGTGGATCTTGACCTGAGCCTCTCTTCTGGCTGGCCTCGATCCGTCGCTAATCTTCAGCTTCTTGTCCAAGCCATATGCGATTGCATACAGATTCAGAGTCTCATTCTTGACCATGCCCTCTCGCATTGCCGCCATCCTGGCAGCTGAGAGGCCCGCGCCCCCCAAGTTCCAGAGGGCGCGAGTGGCTATGATCTCGAGATAGGCATCGCCAAGAAACTCGAGTCGGTCATAGCTCAGCATCGGGCCACCGGCAAGTTCCTGATTGCCTTGTGAAGGATGAGTGAAGACGGGTGACTGCCATTTCTCGGCGATAGCGGGCAGAGGCGGAAGGGCCTTGGGGTCTAGTGCCTTCAACGATGATAGTTGGTGAATGACTGGCCTTGACTTTGACTCGTAGTGCCCATTCATTTTGGAGGCCGCGTGTGCGTGGTCGAACCGCTGCTTTTTGGAGGAGCCGCTGTGGCCGCCATCATACGGTCGCTTATTGGGATAGTGTCTCTCCCTATCGCGATCCATGATCTCTGACAGATAGAGACGGCCGACCCGTCGGTAGACGGTCAAAGCGAAGAAATTGGAGTGAGATTTTTCATGTCGTCGGGGTGCCAAGACGCAAGTTTTGCCGAGTGCAGATAAACGGCAACTACAGACGAGCTAGCTCAGCCTGACCAAGGCGGAACAGTCACATCTCTGCTTCAACGGCCGCTTCCTCACGGTTCGGTGGGCTGAAATTGGCCTCGACTATGGCGTCCGTCTCTCGCTCCCGTCTGCTGCAACTCACCAAGGTACTTGGCCCTTTGTCACCCCGCACAGAAGCGCGCTAACACTGGGACAGGTCCAATCCACAATCTTTGCACAGACCTTCAATCCGTCTCAATTGCGGCTGGGCACCAAAGTACTGCACCAGCGTCTCCGCGGCCGCACTCTGGCTGCTTACTACCCGCGCAGATCGGCGACTGTGGGAGACCTTCTGAAAGGGTTCAAGAGATTCGGACTCGAAGGATGGGACGAGGAGCAGCTGGATAGAGAAGAGAAGGTGGCAGTGGCCAAAATCCGAGGCAAGGGAGCACCAAAGAAGATCAGGACGAAAGAGGGTGGCAGGTCAATGAAGAAGAAGGGCGGAAAGCGGTAGTCTATGAGCGAGCATGCACGAGAGTAGAGGGATACATCGAAGCAGATGACGGAGATCGAAATTGTTACAGCACTGCTCCTGCATCAGCGCCAGCGCCAGCGCCAACATCAACATCAACATCAACATCAACCTCAACATCAACATCAACATCAACATCAACATCAACATCAACATCAACATCAACATCAACATCAACATCAACATCAACATCATCACGCCGTGGAGTGGCGTGGCGTGGCGTAGCTGGCGTGGCGTGGCGTGGCGTGCTTGGTCACTACGCAAAAACTGGCTCGTGCTGTTTTCTGTCAATCAGAGGCAAACTGGCCGATAAAGGCGGCATCAAGCTAAAAGCGTCGTTGAGCTGCGCCAAGAGAAGGACCAACGACTGAACACGGTGCTTAGGATACATTGTAACACCAGCCAAAGGTATACTGACCCAATGATCAGTTTGGAATGGCTTAAACATGTCTTCAACATGTCTTCGACCCCTAAACCAAAGCGCGGGCACAGCATACCTGACAGATACTGATTGTCCACAGTTTCCTAACACATGATATGATCCAATCCATCATATTCTGTGTCGAGAACAACACCATCCTTTGCTGTATCCCCTCCCATGTCCTATAGGCTCCAGCCCTGTGATGTCGGGGTTTTCAGCCCCCTGAAGACGGCTTATCAGGAGCAGGCTCAGCAACAGTATCAAAATATTTAATATTTGTTTACAGCTGTGCATGAGAAGTGGCGTCTACTCCGCACGACATCAGGGCAGGATAGGCTCAAAGCGGTTTGACTCCCTTCAACCCAGACAGGGTCCTCAGTGTTGTAAAACAGGAGGTGACTATAGTATGTCGTCTGAACAACGACTGCGAACAGCCGCACGTGACAGACACATACATTCTCAAGGCCTGACAATCAGGGCCAAGATCGGCAGAGCACAGCGCGTATAGAAGTCACTATGACTCATATGACTAGGCTGCAACCCTGGTCTACTACTACTAATCCAATCGGCGGCCAACCATCAGGTTGCGCTTTTGTAAGCCAAACGTGAGATATATATAATCACCTGTGCTTACCGTTGTTGAGAAAGGGACAGACATATATTTTGTCTGTGTGCTCACTCACATCTCTCTACTGAGACAAGGTCGGTATGTTACGGTGATCAGAACTCGACAAGCAGGATCAGTATGACAAGCAAGATCAGTATGACAACGCCACCACAACTCCGTGTCCTTTTCTTCGACGTCTTTGGCACATGTGTAGCCCAGAGGACGCCAGTAGCGGACGAGTTATGGAGAGCGGCTCGAGAGGCGCTGGAGTCGGATGTATCGGCGATTAGTAGTGGAGTCCGAACCAAGGCCACCCAGATGGTATGCGCCAGCCAGTTGAGCACTCCGATGAAAGAGAAAGTAATTTCTTTTGCAGTCATACGAGCACTGGGTCGAGCTCGGAGTGGTCAGCGGCTAACGAAATGACATTATTGCAAACCTGAGTGCTAACAGGACCAGGAATGGAACACAGAAGGGGACAAGTTCGTTCGCGGCAGTATCGCAAAACATGGCATCGTAGACTGGAGAGCGGTCGACAAGCATCGTATTGAGTTACTGCCTAAACTCCTCGCACAGCGCGGCCTGATCATTCCACGCAAGGACCCCAGTGCCACCTCGGAGCTCCAAGTAGCAGACGGTTCGCTCTGGGACGAATTGCAGCTCAAACATCTCGGCCTCGTCTGGCACCGTCTACCCGCTTGGCCCGACACCTGCCGTGGCTTGGACTTGCTTAATAGGCAATTCTCTAGCGTGACCCTTAGCAACTCTTACAACGACTTACTGGAAGACCTGGTGGCGCAGGCCCACATGCCCTTTACGCACATCTACTCGGCTGACATGTTCCAATCCTTCAAGCCGAACCCCACCGTCTATCTCGGAGCGGCAGAGAAGATGGGCGTGAAACCAGAGGAGTGTGCGCTTGTGGCCGCCCATCTAAGTGATTTGAAAGGTGCGAAAGCGTGCGGATTCTATGCAATCTACGTTGAAAGGCCGCTGGAGGAAAAAAACCCGGAGCTGGGCGAGGAAGATATTCCGGATATGCGCATTAAAGAGGATGAGGATGGGTTTGTTGCTCTTGCTGAGCGTTTACTAGGCATCCAAGTTGGTTAGTGTCAAATGCGCGCTTTCTATTGGCTGAGCAGCGCCAAGACGGATCGATGTGACCCACACATTCGTCTCTCAAATACAAGTATCGCTCATTGAGAGCTCCATAGATAGATCAGAACACACAAGAGGTCATCAATTCATCATTTAGAGAGTCTCCTCATCGATCAGAGCAGTCTCCATTGATGATCATCATCTGATGATCATCAAGGGCCAGATACGATCGAGTATCTGACAGTTAGTTATATCGATCGGTACGGTAACTTACTTGTAATACAGAGTATGTGTTTGTCAACAAGCAGCAAACATGCCAAGGTCAAAGTTGGCTAGAAAAGTCGGGGTCACGTGACTCGGCCAACAGGCCTTGGCACGTCAGGACCGCAGACAACGGCAATCTTCAGTACTACGCTCCCACAACATCTGGTCCTTCTTCCATTCGCGCTTCTATCTGTCTGTCTGTCCATTCGGCCTCCCAGACGACCGTTGCCGTTTCAGGACACTGGCTGCGGAAGCAGCGACTGACAGGTAATTCCCAAGTCCCCCTGCATGTCATGGCCGCGGGCGGAGCAAAGCCGACAAAGAACCAGCTGAAGCGAGCCAAGAAGAAGGCGCAGAAGCAGGGAAATCAGGGTCAGGAGCAGGGGCAGGAGCAGGTCCGTCGTTCGCCGTGCGACGGCGTCATAGGCGCTGACGACTTCCAGCAACAGGATGACTCGACACCAACGGCCAACGAGGCGGCTGTCAAGGCCGAGTCGAGGGGAAATGGCCGCGCTTTCGTGGAGCCGTTTGTGGTCGACGCCGATGACGTGCTGTTTGAGATGTACAAGGACGTCCTGGGCCGGTTCGACGAGCCGGAGCAGCAGGACGCGGGCGCCAAGGAGCCAGCAAAGCCGGCGGTGTTCTATGACGACGACGACGATGTGCCGGACGAAGAGGAGATGAAGGCAGCGGCGGCGCCGAAAGTGGGCAAGAAGAAGCTCAAGAAGATGACGATGCTGTCGATCGCCGAGCTCAAGGCCATGGTCAAGAAGCCGGAGCTGGTCGAGTGGACCGATCCGTCGGCGCCGGACCCGCGGCTGCTGGTGCATCTCAAGGCATCCAAGAACGTGGTGCCGGTGCCGGGCCACTGGTCGCTGAAGCGCGAGTACCTGTCGTCGAAGCGCGGGATTGAAAAGCCGCCGTTTGCACTACCCAAATTCATCCAGGAAACCGGCATTGCCGAGATGCGGGACGCGGTGCTGGAGAAGCAGAGCGAGGCGACGCTGAAGCAAAGGCAGCGCGAGCGAGTGCAGCCCAGGATGGGCAAGCTGGACATCGACTATCAGAAGCTCTACGAGGCCTTCTTCCGCTTCCAGACCAAGCCCGCGCTGACCCGCTACGGCGAAGTATACTACGAGGGCAAAGAATTCGAGACCAACCTCAAGCACCTGCGGCCGGGCGAGCTGTCAGACGAGCTGACAGAGGCGCTGAATATGCCGGCGGGCGCGCCTCCGCCGTGGCTGATCAACATGCAGCGCTATGGGCCGCCGCCGTCATATCCAGCGCTGAAAGTGCCGGGCGTCAACGCGCCTCCGCCTCCTGGGGCCTCCTGGGGCTTTGGGCCCGGCCAGTGGGGCAAGCCGCCGGTGGATGAGGCCACCAACCGGCCGCTGTACGGCGGTGACATCTTTGGTGTGCTGCAGCAGCAACAGAACACGCAGCAAGGCGAGCCTGTCGAGCGCGAGCTGTGGGGCGAGCTGCAGCAGGCCGAAGAGTCTGAAGAGGACGAAGAGGAGGACGACGACGACGAAGGGGAAGATGACGATGACGATGACGATGGCGGTACTGGGTTGCAGAGCGTAGCTGGCACGGAAACGCCGGGTGGGATGACGTCGGCAATGCCATCAGAGCTTGGCGGGACAGAAACAATTTCAGAATTTGATCTGCGCAAACGACGAGGCACCGACACCGAGGAGACTACCGGGCCCAGATCGGCCTACCAGGTCATTCCTGAGCGGCAGACCCGAGTAGAGGGCTTCTTTGGCGGCGACAGAGCCTACGACCTGTCGGGTGGACACCACAACCTGCCTGTGCTTGGCCAGGATGATAACCGAAAGAGGAAGAGAGCGGGGGATGTGGATGTGTCGATGAATCCGGATGCATTGCAGGCGCAGGATGGCATGTCGAAAGAAGACCTCCAGAAAGCGTACGACCAGCAGCGCAAGGCCGAGCAGAATCCGGGCTGGGACTTTCAAGAAGATTTGTCAGACATGATTGCGGCCGAGTCGCGGAAAAGGCTGAAGAAGGATGAAGAGAAGCGGTCGTCGCGGCGCTGATGCCGGCCATGACGCTGATGCCGTCAGGGGAGCGGACGAGGACAGGCAGGCAGTTCAAGAAAGATACTCTTTGACCCAGCACGTGATGATGCATAGTCTGACCGAGTCTGATCCAATGCGCGAGACCGACGACGAGCGAGACGAGACGAGCCACCTAGCCAGCGCTGGGGACGATCTACCACCATCGCCGTTACTGTTGCCGTTGCCGTTGCTGTCGCCGTTGCCGTTGCCGTTGCTGTCGCCGCTGCCGTTGCTGTTGCCGTTGCCGTCGCCGTCGTCGTCACGTCACGGTACTAACCATGTCCCAATACGGTTAGGCGTCTTGGCACTCATTTGGATGTGGTCCGTGCCGCGACTTTTTTTGCCTCGTTCGTTGTACGCCATTCCACCACCGTCGAGCCACCAGCCACCAGCCACGATGGGCGACCGCTATCGACGAGACCGCGACCGCGACGAGAACGTCGAGTATTTTGGTGCCGGCGAGTCGTACCGGCCCGGCGGGCACGCTGGCCAGGGGCCGTACCGGCCGCCGAACCGCCAGCCGGCCGACTCGTGGTCGTCGGAGCGGCATGAGCGCGAGTGGGAGAAGGAAAGGGAGCGAGAGCGAGAGCGAGAGCGAGAGCGAGAGCGAGAGCGGCCGCGCGATGTGCGCCGTGAAGACATGGACTCGTACGCGCCGGCGACCAGTGGCAGAGCGTGGCCGCGCAGCCGCAGCCGCAGCCGCAGCGCGCCGTTCCGCCCCCGTTCACGCTCGCCGCCGGTGCCGGTGGTGGGCCGTGGCCGAGACCGCGACCTGTTCGACGACCGGTTCGACAACCGGTTCGACGACCGGTTCAACGACGGACCCCCACGCCGCCCGGAGCCGCGCCGCGAGCGGAACTTCTCACCTCGGCGCCGCTCTCGCTCGCCCTACAGCCATAATCGCCGCAGCCCGGACCCACGGCGCGACAGGACCTTCTCGCCACGCCGCCGCTCTCCCCGCCGCGCCTACTCGCCGCCGCCGCGAGACTTTAGACGGGCCGCTTGCGCCTTCCGATCCCGGTCGCGCTCGCCACAGCCGCTGCTGCCACCGCCACTGGGTCCGCCGTTGCGCCGGAATGTACACAACGAAGACTCCTGGCGCCGACGCTCGCCCTCGCCTCGCAACTCCAGCGGCCCGTCGCGCCGGTCGTCTCCGCGCGTGCACCCGGACCGTCTTAGCTCGATGCCTCGTTCGCCCGCCTACAGCTCGCGGCACGACAACGAGGTTGACATGGCCGACAACTACCACGACCTTGTTGCGTCTGCAGTACCAGCACCAGCACCACCCTCAGGGCCCTCCCGCAACGGCGCGTACGACCGCTCCTCCGACCGCGCTCCTCCATCTGGACCCTCACGTTCCTACGCGGCACCGCCAAGCCAGGCTGGCCCCCCGCCCACAGGGCCCGCCATCTCTGCCCATGGCGGTCCACCACCAGGCCGTCCCCGTGGCGGCAGTGGCTATGCCGCGCCTCCGGCCCCTCGCGGTCGTTCCAGTCTCGTCTACCGCGCCCCATCTTATTCTGCCGACACCGCACCGCCGGCTGGTCCACGCGGAGCCGGCTACGGTAGAGGCTCGTCCGATTACGCCGCCTCTGCCACCACCAGCCCTGCCACCACTAGCGGCAGCGCCTATCGTGCCGACTTCCATGCCTCTCCACGTGGAGGAGGTCCCGCCGGCAGCCCGGCCTTTCCCTTTCGTGGCAGCGGCAACTCGACCTCCAGAACATATCCTATGACACAGCGCTTCAACACCTCAACCACTACCGCACTCGGCAATGTAACGGCAGGACCGCCTACAGGACCGCCAGCTGCATCCAAATCCTCTTCATCTTACCATTTGCCTGTGCCTACTGGTCCATCGGCCGCTGCTGGCGCTACTGGTGCCGCTAGCGCCGTCGCCGCCTCATCCTCGTCCCACCTGTCTTCGGTGGGCCATCATCTCAGCAGCCTGCCCAAGCCGCTTCCCGACGGCCAACTGCTCCCTTCTGGCCTAACGCCTGAACAGGAACAGAAACTGAAGCACTTGGAAGCCGAGGCCGAGCGAATGCGTGCTGAGTTGCGCGAAAAACAGTCTCGCGTGCGCGAAAGCCTGGCCGAGTGGGACGTCCGCCAGCGAGAGTCGGCGCGCGAAGCCCTGCGCAGCGATCTCGCCGAGGACAATCTGCGCAGTATCGAGGCTGATGGCGACGACGCCATGGATGTTGCTGCCTTTTAGCCCGCACGGCCCCAAAGTATGTGTATGTTGTCGGACAAGGTGATGCAATCTGATTGGTTGGTTGGTCTCTGTGCTCCGATTGGCCAGCATCCGCGCTCTAATTGGCCAGTCTCTGCGCTCTGATTGGCCAGTTTGACTGTATTCTACTACGTACTTTCCTTTGCATGACCAGGTACGGTGCTCACCAAGTTAAGGTCCTCACTTCGACCACCCCTGCTCTCACTCTCTGCTGCCACTCTCAATCTCCATCTTGACGGCCGATCGGGTGTGTCCCTGGATACTGATTACAAATTCCCCGTCAAGTGCGCCAAAGACCCAAAGACGGCCTCGCGCTCACGCACCGTGTACCGCTTCTCGGCCGTCTGCCAATTAATCACATCCCAGACCTTGGCCAGATACTCCTTCTTGTTGTTGAGATACTGCAGGTAATACGCATGCTCCCACAGATCCACTCCCAGCACGATCCCCTTGCCGCCCTTGGGCAAGTCCTGGTCCTTGCTCGTCGCCAGCTCCAGGCCCTTGGTCTGCGCATCCTGCACCAGCCACTGCCACCCAGACCCCTGGATGCCCAATGCTGATGCCTCAAATGCCGCCTTGAAGGCCTCGAAGCTGCCCCATCGCTTGATGATCGCTTCGTTCAGTGTCGGCGCCACCGACGTGATCTTGTTGAGCCCGCTGGATGCCGGCGCCAGTGACTCCCAGAACAAAGTGTGGTTGACGTGCCCCCCCGCGTTGAAGTTGATGGCAGATTGCAGCTCCAGTTGCTTGATCAGATTGTTGCTCGCCACTGCTTCCGCCTGTGTCGCCAGTGCCGCGTTGAGGTTGCTGATGTACGTCTTGTGATGCCGATTATAGTGCAGGTCCATGATTTGCCCCGAGATGGACGGTTCAAGCGCCTGGAAGGCCAGACACCGTTAGCATGTCCTCAGCCAACTCTGTGGTGTGTCACAGCACCAGACTAGACTAGACAGATAGAGACACTCACATCGAGCGCATACGGCAGTTTAGGCAGCTCGTAGGTCACAGGCATCTTTTGGTCTATTCTTTCCCTTTGTTTTCCTTTTCTTGGACAATAATAGTACGAACAGCCGAGAGTGAGTGATAGGAAAGAAAAAGAAGAGAGGAGAAACTAATAAAAAAGGGCGATGATCCGACCCCAACCGACGGGTATTGTCCAACCGATGGTATCATCACTGCTCGATCTGTGATGATAACTGCATGAGCACATTTTTGTCCCACCTGCCACCTCCCCCAGATGATCTCACTTACACACTATACTATGCATTATTAACTCGGCTTTTAATTATTAGTAATTAGTCATTCACACCATAACCTGCTGCACTCTAATAAACTTGCTCACATCCTATCCCGAAAAGGCATTGGCCAGCGAGAATAAGGTCGGAATTATGGTCAAGGCAGTCATCGCAGCTCTTCGGCATATCCTGCGGGCTTATTAAGATACTGTATTATTAATGAAACGCCCCTGTTGGACTTGTTTGTCTATATGTAGTGTGTAGTGAGTGGTGTAGTGTGTGGTGTAGTGTGTGGTGTAGTGTGTGGTGTAGTGTGTGGTGTAGTGTGTGGTGTAGTGTGTAGTGTGTAGTGTGTAGTGTGTAGTGTGTGTCCCCTTAATCCTTCATCACAAGCATCCCTAGCCTCCGGGATACTTCGGCCATGCCAGCACTCCGCAGCCCAAGCGTTTCGACGTAGTCGCTCTCCGGCCCCATATGGAGATTGGCCAATTCATTTCCATACTCATCCTTCCAGGCCTTAATCTTGCCGCCATCTGTCATCAGGGACAGGACACCCGGTTCCTCTACAAGGTTCGGTCTGTCAATAATCACCACAAAGGTATCGTTGGGCTCGATTCGCGCCTTGGCAGGGTCATCATCATAACGGCCACATGGGTAAAAGCGCCGTCGCTGTCCGTCCCTCTTATCTATGCGCAGCGCCTCAATCACCATCTGTGACTGCCTGGCTCGGAGCTGCTCTTGGTGAAGCGATATAATTGTGGACACGCGCCCGTCAGAGGCCGCGTAGAACTCAAGAAGAAGCGTCTGCTCCGGTGGAAGTTGAGCGGCCACCGACCTTGTGAGCAGATTCGCAGCGGCCTCGAGGCTCGTGTTGTGGTCGCCAGCGCTTAGGAAGGATACATAAATCAGGTAGTGCAGGTCTGGTACAGACCCAGGCGGCGACCGGGTGGGTATTGAAACATTAATTGAGCCACCAGCCCTGCACTGCTGGGTCAGCTCGGGAGAATATGACGGTTGGCCCTCATCCTCAGCCAAGGCATAGTCGCAACTCCCGGTGTCGAGCAGGCTCTTCTTGATTAGAGACCACACCGCCCACCGCATTGCAAATGTGTCCTGGATACGTTGGATCTGTACTTCAATTCTCTCCGGCAACACGGGAATTTCATCTTCGGGCATGCCCACGGCTCGAGCCACCTCAGGATCATCCTCCAAGAGATAGAGCCTATCGACTTCGCAACGGGCCGGAAATCTCCTGTCGAAATGCACGAACAGAGGCCCGTTCGGGTCAATGTGCTTAGAAGAAGGGGGAGGACCCCTGGAGTAGCTATCCGAAGCGATGAGGATCAGGAAGCCATAGCGGCGACTATCATGCGGGCTCAAGGCCACTTTAGGGATCAGACAAGGAGAACCGGTCTGCTTGCGGTGCGCAATCTCGCGTCTCTGATGGTGGATGTATGCGTACACATCAGGAAAGTCACGGTATACTTCCCATATGCAGCTCCAGATATCTACATTGCGGCCAATGTAGTCAATCAGGCCTGGTATCTGGTCGTCATTCAACCTCACACTGGTGTATATTTGGAAAACAAAAGGTCGTTCGACTCTCGCCGAGCCCGAACAGGCTTGGGAGTCTGCGTATCTCAACACGACGCTTGTCGCATCTCTACCCTGGTGGTCGCGGAAAGCCTGTTACTCCAGAATCACCGAACTCGGCCTTACAGACTGCTCCGTTCTCATATTGTATTGTCCCAATGTGCTGCCTCTCGTGTATTTGTCATGACCAACGATGGATTCACTGTCGTTGTGCTCCCGGGCCCGGTTAGAAAGTTGTCAGGAACTTGACCCGAACTTATGTATAGTAGGGCCCTTAACCGTAAGGCAAAGTAAACTGTCATTACAGAAGGACCTTATCGACCGGTAGATAGGTACTGTAGTAAATTATCTGATGGTTGTTGGGGGAAGGCCGAGAGCCGAGTGGGGTATGGGGGCCGGGGGAGGGGCTTAGCAATGTATGGTCATTGGATCTGTTGCGAAAGTGGTTGACAACACCGCAGTTTTTTAGACAATGGATATCATCAGCTCAACATAACTTGAACAGACCTGTCAGAACTATGAGACCGTCAGACCACCTGCAAGAATATCTACCTTCACACCGTTGCCTCGGGTGTACGAAAGGTGTCACCCCTGTAACATTCACGCTCTTATGCAGACAAGTGCCCTTAAACCCATTATCTACTGGTCCACTCCACCCATCGCAACCGCTCTGTGCGCTAGAAGACGATAGCAATGATACGCTTAGAATATGACACACTTGGCCAACCTTCTCCACTTAGAACCGACCGTTGGAAAATTTGCTCACTTTGTCAAGAAACTTGCGCACACCGTTATGTTTGGAACTCTTGATTGGGCCGCGGAGTGTATCGACTCAAGCACTGTTGACAGGGTAAATGAATCTCAATGGATATCTCAATGGAAGTGAGGTCTAGTTCAGTGTTAGGGCCTGGACTTGACTGGCCGTTCAAAAAATGCAGAGGTTTATCAACTACTGGACGTCCTGTGAACCATGCTACCAACCACAATGCTCTTTCCACTTGAACGATGCGAACACTGCCTTCTGTCCTGACATATTGCTTACTGGCTGGCTACAATGCCAGAGCGGCCAAGCATGGCACCATCGGCTTTGGCATCAACATGTACCACCCCTGGTGCTGCACTGCCTGCTATGACTCTTTGGCCGCCGTTTATCTCAACTGCACCACTTTTGGAGTGGCCTTAGACAGCGGTGGGATGGGCATGAAATACAGGAAGCGTATGGATATGGACATGTCCATGGCCGGGTCAACCAGCGATGCGTGTTATGCTAGCAACCTGCCTTATCAGCAAACACTCGCTTACTGCGTCAAAACCCACTGTGACACAGAACGAGTGCCTTACACCAAGCAGAACCATTGTTTTGAAAGGTTGGCAGCAGGGGGTCTACCAGTGTCATATCTGCAAGATTCTTTGCCGCACATTGCTCCTGCGGAGCAGCTCAGCCAGGATGCCATGTGGCTGAACAAGACCATGTTGGTCAATGAAGGATATTGGCGAGCTGATCGCGGGACAATTGAGGCCTTTGAAAAATCAGAGGGATGGCACGTCAGATTTTCGTAAGCCGTCCAGGATCACTACCCTCATTCAGAAACCCTCAGCACTGACAGATCCTCGAGTATCATTCTTGTCACACTCAGTGTGGGCATTCCATGTCTTTGCGGTCTCTGGGCGTATTTCAGCACCAAGTATGGCCAACAGATCCTGAGCGTGCCTCTGGTCGCCTTTCTGTGGTCCAACTATGCTCTTTTGGCTTTACTGAAAACGCGACACTCCCACCCCTTGCCATACAGCATCGGCTACGTTCCAACGCGAGCCATGACATCATGGATCGTTGTCTATGTCATTTTCAACCTCATCTTCAACGCCGTCCCCTTCTACAGTGTGCAGCCAAATACTTGGTTCGCAAATCGAAACCAGGAAATGGCAGCCTATGTTAGTGACAGAGCCGGAGTCCTCAGCTTCGCCAACATGGCAATAGCCATTCTCTTCTCCAGTCGCAACAACCCGCTAGTGTATCTGAGCAACTGGTCCTATGCTTCATATTTGACCTTCCATCGCTGGGTAACGCGCATTGCCATCTTGCTGGCCGTCGTGCACAGCATCGTGTACACCGCCGACTACTGCTACTATATGGGCAGCAGCAGCCAATATGCCGCCGAAGCTACCAAGGCATACTGGTGGTAGGGGATCATCGCAACTACTTCTATGGCATTGATCGCCGGCTTCTCCGCCCTGCCCTTACGTCTATTTTCATACGAGATCTTCCTGGCCACACACATTGTCTTGAGCATTCTTTCCCTCATTGGATGCTGGTACCACATCATCGAGAGGTACCAGAAGCAATGGGGATACGAGGTCTGGCTGTACATCACCTCGCAGTCATCGCTCATTCCGCGCTGCCGACACTTCACCCTCGCCTGGTCCGTACGTGAAGAAGGCCTGCTCAACCACTTTCAAAAGCATGAGCTGCCTGATCTCATCACCCCTGGCACCCTAGACGATGGCTCGCTCAACTACTGCTTTTGGTTGACAGGTCAAACCACCACCACTACCACCACCACCACCGGCGGTGGCAACAAGACGACGACAACGACAGATGACGCAGAGGGTAAGGAGGCCGAGGCCGTCATCTGACGACGAATGGATGTCGACCAGCTGCTTAGCTCCTTCCTGGACCCCATCGACCGCCGCACCGCACATGCCGTTCTCGTCTGTGGACCTAGTGGTCTGGCCCACGCTGTCCGAGCTAGCGTTGTCAGACACATCAAGCACAGCCACTATGTCGTGCAATTGATGGAGGAGTCATTTGGCTGGAGATGGAAAAGGCTAGAACCCCTTTTTTTGTCATACCATAGGATGACAAATATCCACCTACCTACCTACCCATTCCTACCAGTAGTACTACTACTACGAGATATCATCATAGTTGGGGTACATCGATGGGTGATGCATAATATAAGGGGGTTTTTTATTCGTATATGCGATATGATATTCTCGCTACCACTGCGTACTTGGTAGATTTACCGTAGTACTATTACCAGCTTAGTAGTTGGCCCAAATGTCTGACTCCTAGTACATCTATTCGTAGTAGCTTAATTCCTAGCATCTACTAGAGTAATTAGTCAATTTAACAAAAAGTCACCACCCAAAAACTCTCAGTCCACAGTGCAATTTCCGCAACCTCACCCCCGGGCACTCTCGTCTGTGTGCCAGCCACTGCGATAAATAGATCGACTTTTAAGCTCTCAGGATTGCAGCCTATTGTATGTTTTTACTACTATCAGCATGAATGGAGGGAGGGAATAAGAAGACAGGAGGAAGAAGCGTAGCGATAATGACGGTCCTGCTGTCAGGAGCAAAATTGTTGCTGCCACACACGCTGGTAAGATCAATTCTTCCCGAGCATATGTCCAGGCCGAGAGAAGCCAGGTCCAAGTCCAGATCAAGGTCCTTGCTCTGGTCTTGGTCGGAGATGGATTCCTTGCTACTGTTGTTGTCGCCGTCCTCCTCCCGCACCGCCTTCCCATCGGGCTCCACCTCCATAACCTTCTCCTTTTCCTTCTACTCCACAACAGCCTTATCGCGCGTAAATCGAACATAAGACTGCAGCTCGCGCAGGAGCAGGCGTTGCAGCACGTCAGAAATCCAGGTTATCGAGTCATGTTGCCTGACGGACCAGTACACGCGCAGGAGCAGACTTTCATGCACTCCTGACGACGATGCTGGGAAGTGAGAAAGTGAAGCCAAGGCAAGATAGCGCTGATACCGCCGCAGAGCAATCAAACATTCGACGATAATGTTGCGATTTAGGCGCGAGGCGCGACACTCGCAAAACTTATCGGCCACCATAATGGTGGGGAAACTTTTCACGCGTCATTGTATTTACTCATCTGTGTGGCTCTCAATCAAGACCGCCCTCGTCAGATTTCTCGTTCCAGCTAGCTTCTCTACCGCGGGGTATAGGGACCTTAGTGCAAAAACCCAAATCACAGTAATAGAATTGACTCCACAGAAACATCAAAATGAGAAAATATGATGGAATTAGCCAATCAGAGAGGCATTATTGAATCACGTGCAGTATAGGATTTACCATACCGTCTTT
>QQXO01000364.1:0-19582 GCA_003709845.1 Chaetothyriales sp. CBS 134916
CACGTAGGTATTGGGGCAGGACCTGCGGTTTTCTTCCCCAGAGGGTTTTTCCGCTAAATGAGGGGTGATAGTCTATACAGGCCACCGATGGGCCCAGATAGACGTTAATTATTAATCTAATCTAAATATATTGTGATTTACAGTTGGATCTGCCTTGGCTTGTGGAAATATGATAGCAGCAGCTGGCAAGAGACCGACACAACGTACAATCAATCCCATGCATCCTTGAGAAATTTGCACTATCAATACACCACACACAGCTGGCTACTCTAGGCACTCACAATCTCATCACCTTTTGCTTCCCTGACTCCTGGGTTAGCTAACTCAAGTTGATCTTACTGTAATAAATCTGCAAAGATAAGATTGCTTATTACAGTACTGTAATGTAATAATGGAAAAAAGGCCAAGGTTAGGCCAAGGCTTGCCCAGCAGATACTTGTCAAAATCATAAATCTGGTTTTTAGATGTACCGGTAGACTTATGCTGTCTGTCTGTTCACAACAGTCGCAGGAGTAATGTACAATGCTGCGCTACGCAGCTATCCCATTCCCTTCTGTCACTGCCACTTTGCATGCACACTACAACGCGACACACACGTTCATTCAATCATTAAACTGCGCTCCTCTATCATGGCGTCCATATCAATACCCTCGTCAAGGTCGGTCGGCTCAGAACCATCTCCTGCTGTCGCTCGGTCTTCAATGACATTATCAGTGGGCTTGCATAAGACCCCCGTACACGTGAGTCTCTGCCATGTGCTGTCTGAATGGGCGGCTGCTCGTTCTTTAAACTCCAGGCCGTCGAATTGCTTCAAGTTGGGACATCCTTGGCCCAGCAGGAGCTCCACCGCTCGTCTCCTCAACTGTGTTGTTTCGTCTAGGATCTGAACCCACTTGGCGTCTTCTTCAGCATCTTGCGTTGGCAGCATGAATCTTTTCTCATCTGTCCGGCTCTCCTGTTCGCATGCAGGGGGTGGATAGTAGCCCAATGTCAGCGGATTGTCCCTCAAGTCCAGTTTCGACAATTTTCCCAGCCTCGCCAGAGCCAAACATGTTCGCCTCATTTTTTTGACCCTGTTTCTTGCAATGCTGAGGTCGACAAGCCCGATCATGCCTTGGAGCACTGACACGTCCTTAATTGCGTTGTAGTTGAGATTCAACGTCCGACAATTTGGAAAGAGGTCGCCGAACTCAAGACCAAGACCGGATATTCCACAGCTGGCAAGCTCGAGTTCACGAACATTACATTGTGGTTGGCAAGGGAGGTTAATTATACCACCAGGCACTGCATTTGATGAAAGAGCAATTCTGCGGCATTCGTTCGGGGTAGACAAAATGTTGCTCACTATGTCGCTCGTTTCGCCTTGGCCCCGTAGGGAGAGTGTCGCCAAATTGTACGCTGCGCTCAGTCCTGTCACATGCCTGAGCTTGTTACAGTCTGCATTCAGCCATTGTAGCGCTGGGAGAGGCGCGAGGTCAATATGGCTGATCTGATTGCTCGAAATATCCAGCTTTGTGATCGTTGCCGCAGCCTCCTCGATGGCAGTCGTCGTGAGCAGATTGTGGGCCAAATCTAGCTCCTCTAGGCTGATGAGTTGGTGCACTCCTCGAATATGGCTGAGCTGATTATGACTCAAGTCCAGTCTTCGAAGTCGGTCCAGGCCGGAGTGGCTAAAGTCAATCTTTGAAAGCCGATTCCCTCGGACTTGCAGTTCCAGTAGCCCGTCCAGCTCCAGGACACCATCGACATTGGTGATCTGATTGTCATTGGCTACCAATTTGCGAAGGTGAATCAGACAACCGAAACCGTTCAAATTGTCCACTTGGTTCTTCGACACATCAAGATATTGCAGGTTGGCTAAGCCGGTCCAGGAAACTAAACTGGTTAGCGCATTACTGTGTATGTCTAGCACCCGTAATGAGTCAGGTAGTCCATCGAGATGGCAGATCTGGTTCTTTGCGACAGACAGCTGCTCTAAATGGGCACAGTAATCCATCAAGCCATAGAGCGAACTGAGACCCTTCTTCTCGAGACGCATCTTCCGGATGTGTTCCCAGTAGATTTCGGAGGGCTCCTCATCAGTAACGGCCTTGACCAGCGCATCAACTTGGAGGGCTAATGAGCCATTTGCCTGACGCAGCGCCTTTGGGTTGGCTCGCTCTTCCACAAAAGTTTCCTCAGGGTGATTGGCTTGGTCGACCTGATGCACCGTGAACTCTGACAATGGCGTCAAGCAGAGGATGCTGGAATTGTGAGCTTTCGCTTGGCGATGTTGGATCAGTTGCTTGTGCTCCGCTTTCGCCATTGGAGTCATGTCTTGAGGCTGGTTGACATGGATAAGCTTCATCTCAGCCTGATCTGCGTTTTCTTTTTCCTCGTCAATTCGCGACACTGGCAGACGATTCAGGGTCATAGCCCGATAGTCCTCATACTTTTGATCCTTTGCCTTCGCCTCCACCTTCGCATTTCGTGTCCTCTCTGATTGAGGGGTACAAGAAAGCTCAGAGTCATCCAGCGGCAAGTCAACGTCCTCGTCAAGGTCAGACAGATGGTCAGGATACTGCACAGCAGACACGACGGGCGAAGAAAATGCAATCGTCACTACTCGTGCCTGTTTCCTGCTTTCAGGTGCCGCACTAGGCGGCTGAGAAGCAATGCCATCGTGCAGTCGGGCTTCGTGTTGAGACGCCTCCGATCTCAAGGAACCATTTTTGCTCTCAGCCTTCTCGTTCAATTTTGAACGAGGATTTGAATTTGGAATTGGAAGTGACTGCGGCTGCACTTCCGGAGGATTCAACGTTTCCTGGCAGAATCTCGTGTCCGCGACTTCCTGCTTCGTCTTTGAATCTAGTGTGCTTGTCTGGGAACCGAGCCTCTCCTCCTCCTGATTCTCGTCAATGCTCAGATCCGGAATGTCTTCAAACGGATCAGCTTCGCTGTTAGCCGTCCGCTCACTATATGCCTTCCTCCTCCCCCTGGCTTGTGACTTGCTGGGAGATACCCATAGCTGCTGAGTATGGTCATAGGTCATCTTACCGACTTGATCGGGGATTGACACAGTCCCAGAAGTGATCATGCCCTTGTGGCCAGAAGATGAGTTGGTGGGAAACGTGAGCGACGTGGACTTTGAAGAGAAATCGGTGTTTGCTGAATGCGTCTGCGTCGCTGTCTGACCCTCAGCCGTTGAGGTAGAATACTTCCTCTTGCGAAGGCTCTGAGAAGGGTCCAAGATTCGCATGTTGGGTGGGCTACTTTCTTGCTCGACCTCCTCTCGTATGTCTGAGACAGTGACTGGGGCCACGGCGGCAGCTTGTTTGTTGTCAGCTACCTTGAAAGCGTCCATGCCAGATGTATTCGCAACCAGCTCGGTATCATCGTCCTCTTGGTATTTTCGTAAATAGCTTGCAGTCTTGGGGTCGTGAACAGCATGTCGACGGTCGGGTGATGATTTTCGTGGTCCTTCTCGTGATGGTGGACGAGAGAAGTTGTCTTTCGTCGACTCATCATCAATGTCAAGGTCGAGGATCTTGTCAGGATCTAGCTCGGACAGGTCATTTGGCTCGGCTATTTCGGGCAAGGCCGGCTGTGCCTTTCCACGATTGCGAATGAACTGCATGACTTTGTTTGCTTCCTCCATGTAATCTTTGGTCGCCAGAGATGGCTTACGAGAGTCAGTATACATATTGACTGCTTCTTGCGCAAACGAGGCCAACTCAGCTGCCAGACTTTCCGCCACTTCCTGGTTGACTTGCGGCAGAGAAGGATTACTCCAAGCGGCAGTCTGGTTGGGAAATGAGATCTTGGAAACAGACGGCCTTCCAGACGAGGCAGGCAGGATCAGCGTTCTAGAGACGACACCATCGGCCTCGGCTTGCACTCTGGCGGGTGCAGGGGCGTCGAGCACCTCGTCAACCTTGAGCTCGAGGAACTTGTTGCCGACATCGATCCCATCCTTAATCAGAGTCCGCCGTCGCTTGGGCGTTCTCGCTGGTGACTGAGCTTTGGAGGAAGGCTCTTGAGCAGGTGCCGAGGCTGTCTGTGTCCGACCAAAGGTGTCGTCTTGATGCTGCTGCTTGAAGATCGGACTGCCATCGAGCTCCAAGTCTTGCTCGTCTTTCGGCGAGTTGGCCACTACTTTCTCGAACTCGAAGTTGTAGTTTTCGAGCTCGCCTTTGCCGAAGTGACTCATTCGTAAAGCACTTTGGCTCTGGTCCCCCACCATGGATACTTCTTCAAGTTGACTGTCCTGGAAATCATCCGACTCATCATACTGACTGAGGATGCGCATCAACTTGCTATTCGTGTAAGTGTCTCTGGCCCCAAAGAGCTTGAGCGGACTCCTAGGCGATCTTGATTGGCGCGCATGCTCGTCAAGACAGACTACACTTTCGTCTTCCAGCTCTGCAGCCGGCCCGTCGTCATGGCTGCTTTCTTCAGGCATGAGCTCAGTGGGAGCACTGAAGGATTTGCTCTGCACATTGGCCGCAGTGGGAGGAGAGCTCGGGTAGAGATGTGATTGATGATATGACAGCGAACTCTGTCGCATCTTCAGTGCTGAGACCTCACCCGAAGGTGCGCCCCGGCGCTGGTTGATATAACCACCGTGAGAAATGAAGTCTTGGGTGCCCATTGACAGGTCATCGGGGAGCGACTGAGAAGTTATATCGCCAACGTGAGTGTCCAGTAAGTCAGCATCCTGCTGTGCCTCGGTCTTATGGTAGGAGATCTCGCGGTCGCTGGAGCTTGACAAGGGCCGTCGCTGCTCGTCGACCCCAAGCGCAGCCAGCTTTTGATCTAGCGAGGCAATGTCGACGTCTGTGGACTCCTGCAGCGCCCTGTCGCGAATGGTGTCTTGTCGCGAGGAAGTGATTGGGCTGATCAACTCATTCTCGATCTCCTGACGGCCACTGAAAGTTCTCCATCGGGGGTCGCCGGCCAAGTCTTGTTCACTGGCAGCGTGCGGCCGTAGTTGCGAAGGGGCCAATGGCGATGGCAATGACTCTACTTCGTTCTGTAATTTTTCTAGCGACTGCACACGCTTGTGTACGATGCCCCGTATAGACGCATTCCGAGAGACTTCCGATGCCACGGCCGATAAATTACGTACAGGCTCGTCTTCGTCTTCCTCCTCCAAGACCTCCATTCCAGGCGGCCGACTTCTCGATGCTCGCATGCTCTGATACTGCTCGGCCACGGATGGGGCAGAGAGCGCCTTGGACGAGTCCCAGGGCTTCGACAGTCCATCGAGCAGCGAGGTGTCGTTCTCCTTGCCCTGCTGCCCAGCCGGTTCTTTAAAAATACCCTCCAGCTTGCTTGGAGCAAACAGATCAAAGCCGTCGCTGGCAATGTCGTCGCCGTACACTAGTTTCTTCTTCCATTCTGGAGTGTCGGCTTGGCTGATGCTGGCCCGCACGCTGTAGTGCTGAACTGAATTTTGCGAGTCCGAAAAGGCGTTGGATGTGCTTCGCGGCAGGGTCGATGCAGCCGACCCTTTCTGTAGCGCGCTCTGCGAGGGAGGCACGTTCAGGCTGGAAGTGCTTCGAGGAGCGAGCACGGGCTCGGTCTTGGCGCGAGAAAGACTCCGTTGGGATCGGTGCTTGAGGAAGGGTCCAGACGAGTCTTTGCGAATATTCTGGGCAAGATGCGGGATACGGCTGTGAGAAGCGTGAGAAGAACTGTTGAGGGCGGCGATGCTGGCCTGGCGCCGCCGACTGGCAACTGACGCGGCGGGTGAGGACGAGTGCTGGTCCGATTTCCAGTCCTCGGACAGCGAGTCCAGCCACGGCTCAGCCATAGTGAGCTGCAAGCACGAGATGGGAGGAGTCAGGCTGTACACGCCAGTCTAGTGCATATTGAATTATGCTCGTGCTTCTGGTGGTGCTGGTGCTAATCATGCAGACTATGCTAATCAATGCTGATGATGCTGGAATATGCCGATAGGACGAGACGCATACACAGTACAAGTGACTAGTCAATAGTGTCGTGTCAATCTTGACGTGCTAGCACGCAAGCACTTGACAGCAATAACTTACTACTGTATTGTACTGTTGTCGAACGTCGACGCCATTGGGAAATTCCGACGCGTCTGGGTAGGAGCCCCGCTGTGGGTCTAAGCGTTGCCATGGAAACCTGATTTTCGGCCTAAGCAACTCCGCAATACCGTCAGAGAAGCAGTCCGTTTAATATTATGATTATTAAGACCGGCTTTGCACAATTACTCTCCGGAGCACAGTTAACTTGGAGCCATTCATGCATGCATTATGGAGTGTGGTCTCTCTCGCGTCTATCGGCGTCCATGCCGGCCTCGAACCTGAACCCTTTTCTTTCCTACACCGTTGCCGCCTCTGAGTTTCTGCTTCTGAGGCGCTCCCCGTGTCTTTTCCACGCCGAGGCCCTTGCGAGAATTCTTCAGATTCGCCTTGGCACCGAACAAGCGACTACGAGGAGACTGTGAGACCTTCCGGCCAACCTCTCGGGCATCGTCCTCGTCAATTTCCATGTCATCAGACTTGCGCTGAGCAGACTTGATTGTTAGCTTGCCCTTCTGGCTCCTGCGCACGGCATTCGGCCCGGACACTGCGTCAAGGTATGCATTCACTCCACCGGATGGGCCGCCGCTCTCCATCAATACATCATCGTCAGATTCATGCCCAAAGACCAACTTGCCATCTTCCTGCGTTTTTGCTTGCCTCTTTCGACGATTATCTTTAAGTCTCCCCAGCTTCTTGCTCGAGATGCTGGCCATGCTTTTCGGGTCAAGCAAGTCCAGTGGCTCATCGTCCTCGTCTTGGCGGATGTATTGCTCCCCTTTCCGTCCCCGTCCTGGCTTGAGCGAAACCCCTGGCATCGTGTCTGCTTCGTCGCTGCCAAGAATTTCAGAATCGTCGTCAGAGCCGTACACTGCCTCGTCGAATTCATTGTCAAATTGGTGCGTCGTATCGTCGCCTTCGTCGTAGTCGTCACCCTTCTTCTTGCGCTTCGTTCTTTCCTTCCGCTTGCGAATATTGACAACCATTTTCCTGTCTTCTCCACCCACCCAACTTTCAACGTGATCCGGTCCCCATTTCCGCAAGCAACGCTCCAGGATCCCTCGAACTTTCTGACGGAGCCTGCCCTTGTTCTCCTTACTCCACACCATCATTCCCTTGACAATGTCAGGCATTTTGGGCTCAAGCATGTCCTTCGGGCAGCGCACCACCACCACTTTCACAAATCCGAGCACGGCGCGTACAATTTCCCTGTTGTTGGACTCGATAAACAGCAAGACCGTATCAACTATCTCCGTCTCGGCCTCCCTGTCCAGCTGGTCATGATATTCCCACAGCAGGCGGCTCAACGCAATGATGCTCGCGGCAACAACGTGCGGCGCCACTCCCGCGAGACCAGCACTGACCATGGAAAATACTTCCCCAACTGTCGCAGCTACATCTGGGCTGTCCGACGGCATGCTAGCTACTAGTGAGTTCCTAATGACCGTTCCGTCTGGGCTGTCAACGATCTTCTTTGCAATTGCAAGCAGTAGGTCGAAGCCAGCATTGCGGGCCTTTTCATTGCTGTCCTTGCATGCGAGTACAACTTCGGAGATGATGGAAGAAATAAAGTGAAGTTCAGACTCTGGGAGGAAGTGGATCAGCGTTTGCATGGCCAGGAGCCGGTCTCTTCGAGCAGGAACCGGTATTTTGTCGGCTGTTTGTATAATGAGCTGTCGAAGCTCTGAATTGCGTGACCTGAGTGCCTCTGCACCTGTCTGAGATGTTGCTAGGCGAGGAATGAGTTTGTATGCCTTTTTGATGAGCTGTGGATCCGATTGGAGGATGGCCGGATTGGTGAGAATATAATGGGAAAGTGTAAAGAGTGCAGCAAAACATTCACGCGGCAGGTGGACGGACAGGGTGATGATAAGGTCGAAGAGGGTGTGAGAAGTGGGTGGCATCTTGTTTTGAGACTCTTGCTGCCGCTGCTTCGGTGGTGGTTGCGAATTCGACTCGGGTAGTTCAGACTCAAGCATCTTAGAAACCCGATCGAAAGTGTCAACCAGGTCTTTTTCGGGCGTGATGCTGAGGTAGGCGTTGATGCACTGAATGATGTATGCTCGAGACTGTGGAAGGGTCTGGGAATATACATTGAAAAGTACGGCAAGAAGATTACTGGTGAGAGAAGAGAGATGCTTAATGTTAGCTGCAGCATCTGATCTTCGGAGTCGCCTTTCTAGTAGGAGAACTTCATCGTCCAGGTCTGATGCGAGGAGTGCTTGATTTGACTCAACCAGGTTCTGAAGACCTCGGCACAGGTTCACTCGCAGGTCGGTCTGCTGGTACAGCAAGTTGGAGATGAGTTCAGCAAATTGCTGGTCCATAGTGACCGGAAGGTCGAGAGGCAGGTCACAATATCCGGGAAATGTTGCCCAAACTTGATGTACAACTGTCTCGAAGATCTTGATGTCCATTGTCTTCTCCGCACCTCCATGTTCCAACACTCGTTGAAACATGGCCTCACTCAGAGGAATGAGATCCGACTTAAAATGGGCCAGATTTGTGTTGGTCACGTGATCACGAAGTAGAGGGAGGAGCCATGCTCGTCCTGGCTGACCTTTTGTGGGCTTGATCAGGTTGTGTGGCAGGACAGTGAGTACGGTGCCAGACCCCAGGTTTCTGATTGCGCTTCCCAAGACTTCATCTGCCTGGTCTTTGCCCTGAAAACCCTCGCTACCTCGCAGACCACCGACAGCGATAACGATAGGAAGCAGGTTCGGGTCACCTCTCCAGCGCAGAGCATCGAACAGAGCTGAGAGAACTTTGAAAACTTCCATCCACGCAGTCTGGTATTTGACGGCAAGTAAGCCCAGGGCTCGGCTACCCAGCTGCTCCACCATCTTCTCATCATAGATTGAAGGCTCGGAAATGACCGAATCTGGCACGCAATTCGCAAAGAATGAGATCAAGCATTCGGAGGCTGATATGCGGATATTGTGCGAGGGGCTGGTGAGGAAGCCTGCGACCAGGTCGAAGAGTTCTGGCAACTTTGCAAAGGTATCTTGCGAGTCAACTTCTGCTGCCGTACCAAATCCTCGAGACACAATGGCAATCCATGGTGGCAGCAACTGAGAGTCGTTCTGTGCAGGCTTCAACTCCAGAATAGCAGTCAGCAGTCTGGGTAGCTTTGAAGATGAGACTTCATCTGTCATGCCCTGGAATATGACCTCAAAGACCTCAAAGGCACTCATCACGAGATAGTCGTTAGTGGAGCGTGAGATAGACAGCAGCAGCTCGCACAATTGCTCGATCTTCTTGCTCGGCCACCCCCCCGAGGCGGTGGCAATGGTCTTGGTCAGCTGGAGGGCGTGGATGACGGCAGGTTCGTGACTATCATCAGGTCGGCCTTTTTGGCGTCTCGCCTGCTGGACGAGCTCAACGGCATGGTTGAGATTGTTCTGTGCCGCCACCGCACACAGCTCAGCAGCAGGGTGATCCAATGCTGGACCAGGCGGAGGATTCTGGAAGACCTTGGTCACCGCTTCTTGGGCCCGTTTTCTAACTTTTGGTCTTGGGTCGATGGCCACGCTAAGGAGGGCGGGCATGGCCTGTCGAGGGCCTATCTGTGACTGTGGAAGAGCCCATGCTGCCGAGTCTTGGGCCAGCAACAGCGACTCGTAGCATCCTATGGTTGACCGCAGGAGAGGAGCGCTCTCTTGGGCGGGGCTGATCAGCGGCGAGAGGGCGGCCAGGATGCTGTTGAGTCGGGACCGGAGGAGCGCGGCCGGAACATGGCTGGTGATGAGGTCAAGGAGGTAAACAATCGACTGGGCCAGCTCGGACCCGGCATTGGCATTCTGGGCGGTGGCCTGTTTCAACAAGGCCAACGACGCTGCGAAATAGGCGGTCGGTGAGAGAGGCGTCTGCTGCTCACGCAGCGTCTCTTCGATCGAGTTCAGCACATGGCGAGTGTGTTTCTGGCCCTCGAGATTCGGCTCGCGGATCTTGGCCAGTTTCTCGTCAAGTGACATGTTAGCGGCGGTGTGGCATTGTTCGCAGTGCCGCTCACCAGCGACCGATTTTTTTAGCATTTGTGAACTGGGAGAATTTTGAAGAATTTTTGGCCCCCATTCCCCATTTTGGCCGTGCCCCACCCACGAGGAGACCCGCCAAGGCCCAAGGGAAAAAGCCCCAGAATGTCTGGCAAATTTAAGCCAACCATACCAGATAGATACAGCTAAGTATCTCTTTTCCCTCTAGATATTCTTAAATATAGAATTGGTCTAAACTGTATGAGAAGAGAAACTGCGGTGTTGCCGCGGAAGTGCAGAGTCTGCGTGTGCTTCGAAGGCAAACCATGTCGATCTCAACCTTTGGTCTTGGACACCATGCTGCGGTTCACTATCGTATACCAGGGCGTGCTTGGAATTGTATAGCAAGACAAAAGAGGCTAATGATGTGGCAAATGTTGATATCTCGTGGTGGATGCTTTCCAGAATCGGGATGAGGCGCCTTGTGGATGACAAAGGATACTTGTCAATAACCATCAATTCATTATTGAGCTACCACTCTATCTACATTGCACCTTCCGTCACTGAGCAAATCCCCCATGAGGATACGGAACACTTGGCGCCGCATGTTGATTGGGGCCGCCATATCCCGCATAGTTTGGATTCAAAATCTGACCCTGTGGTCCCAGCGAAGGACTATGTACTGGGGTCATTTGAATGGCCGCGCCCGGCTTGTCAATCAATGGAGCTTGATCGTGCTCGTACCCGTGCGGACCGGATCCACCGTTGACTCTTATTTTCCTTCCTGGGTGCACCACCGTCCCAGTTGCTTGTGGGATCCAGCTGGGCCGTCCTATCCTGATGGTCTTTGCCCCGGCTGATCTGACCCAGGTGCGCGTGCGCTGTTGGGGTTCGCATTCTCCCGGGTAAAGGAACATGGTCAGCGTACGGCCGGGACTGGTTGCCTTGAGGTAAGCTTTCATCTTGGAGAGCGTAGCTTTGCCGAGAAGCAGTAAGATCAGTGTTGCCGTACCGATAACGGCGGAAATCAATACCACGACGTACGAGGGGACTCCGTACAACCAATTGTATCGGATATATCGTTCATACTCTGTCACTGCAACTTGAGCAGATGGTGTTGCCGTATCTCTTTTGCCAACAGGTGCTGCCGTCGAAGTCGCAAGCCACGACTTAGTCCCAACCAAGGCGTTGGCCGTCAGGTCAGTGAATATCAGGTTGATAATCCGCCCTGCTCCAGCCGTCGAGCTGGCCAGTTGCTGCCACTTCACGAACATGGCAAAGCTTGACTTCCCACTGTAGTCAGCGATGCCATTTACACCACCACCATTTATTTGACTACCATCGTAAACTGCATTGATAACATCCTCGGCGAACTGGGCTCCAGGCAAATTGTCAGTTGAATACTCTCCAAGCCCTGAACCAAATGGAGTCATTGTGCCTGGCAGGTAGAGATATGGCGATTTGACAACATCAAGATCCGCCGTTGGTTTTGTTGCAGATGACACTAGACCCCAGAGAGGTGGCACATCGATCATATCCATGCCATTATTATTTTCGATGCCCCACGTCAACGTCTTGTTCGAGTCCTGCACAGATTCGATGTTAAGGGACTTCAGACCCTCGGTCCCATTGAAACGGAAGCTGAATGTCTTCACCGTCACCTTCACAGCAGTAGCACAGGAATAAATGGGCATCGTCCACTTTGTTCCTGCTTCAAATACTATTGACGTGCTACCGTCTTGGAGCTTGGGCGCTCCATAAAGCAACCCGCATCCGACTGCAATGTTCGACATGTTCGAATTGACGACCGTCTTGTCTCCTTGGCATCTTGGTGCAATGGTCTGAAAGTCATCTAGTGTGACATTGAACGGATTCGGCCACTCTGCTGACAACCCCGACGACGAGAAATTTTCATTTGCGTCATTCTGAATGAACGTGCTGAAGAAATAGTCGTAGGGCCGGATATCAATCGCATCGTTCTGGAGTAACGTCTCTCCCACCATAGGGAAACTTTGGCCAATCTTGGATTCCAAGTACTCAAACTGCGGCTCGAGATTGGTGACATTCATATAGACGGCTGTCATCATGTTGAACAACCATGCCGCTTCCAATGCTCTCTGGGATAGATCGGCGTTGACCTGAGGGCTGGATACATTGTAGCGAGGGTGCGTTCGGGGAATGTTGACAAACCCGCCTCGATCTATCAAGGCCAGATCCTGCACATTGATGCTGTTGCTTCCATTCAATCCTGGAAGGGTGAAATCGACGGTAAGATTCGTGTTAACACACTGTGTGTCAGGCTCCACGACAAATAAATCCTCCGACCAGGTGGCACCCAACGGGGCATTTTCAGGTACAGTGTGATTCCTGAAGGCGACTGCTCCATCAATTGTATCGACCAGAAGACCCTCCACAGCCTCGATAACGTTGTCGAGGATCAAGGTACCAAGCTGGCGGAAGTTTCCCACAAGAGTTATTTGGCCATGATTGGTGTTGGGATCCTGCTTGGTACCATAAGAGCGCCATTGAATGTCGAAAAAGCTGGAGACTGTTTGTGGCAGCTCGGACAGTCCACTCTGGAAAGTATCGAACCTGGATTTGGGGATGCTTGCATCGTATCCATTCGGGAAGGTTTCGCTGCCATCGCCAGATGCCACCTGAACGGTGTCTGAGCCAGGGCATGCGATAAGTCCAAAGTAGCCACATATCCGATTGAAACCTACGTTGCTTCGCGGAGGAGTTCCATATCCAAACGGGCCAACGTCTGCGATATAAGGGAAAGAAATCGGCTTAGCTGATGAACTTGGTAGGACTGTGTCTGACAATCCCAAAGGAGTCACAATTGATGCAATAGGAATCAGTAAGACCATCAGTGTACCAAGTCGAAGCAGGATCATTACAGATCGTTGGACATTTTTCATTGTTGATGTGTCGGCTCTGAGAATACTGGCCCAGTAGCTCCCATGCAAGCGAGCGCCCACAGCAGACCAGGACACTGCCGACATATCATCTTTGAGGATCCCTACTAGCAAAAGGGCGAGGGTAGTTGGGAAGAATATCTGAATTGCAGTAATTAATGCGGCGATCACCGAAGATACTTGTCCGACTGTGAGCGTCATGGTGAAAAAGTGTCTGGCAAACTGAAAGCATTGAGTATAGGAGAACGGGGTCCATGATTGAAACCATCTTCGTTATGTATTGCCCTTCTCTTCTTTCTCCCTTACTCTCACAGCAAAAATAAATGCGTCGATGTTGAAACACTAAGGGTGCTGTTGATAGCGACGTATTCGGGACAAATCCTGCAGAGACACTACGGGCAAGGTTGATTTGGCAATCGACACAATCATTGGTTGTGACAGAATTAAGGCTAAAAGCCACGTTTGAACAGATCATTATTCATCCAGCCAGGAACTGATCGACACTGCATGGCACCTTCCCATCACCCCAGACCACCCGCGTCCAGCTGCTCAGGGGTACAGAGGACGGATGGCACGCGAATCACGGAAGGGGAAGATCATATGATCTCGGCGAGGGAATTATATTAAGACAGAATTGGAATCTGTACTATGATATTTTAGGTAAGCAAGGTAAATTATCTAGACCAGATTGAGACTGTCAATCAGCCTGGGGAGGCGCCGAATTTAACACATGCTCGCTTGTAGAGCCATGGCGTGATAGAGAGTCTCTTAGACTGCGTAGATGCCATCATTTACTACTGTAGACTGTGGCACTGATAGTGCCTCATAATTGGGGGGCCGCGAAAGGGACAATATGCAACAAAGCTGAGATTCAAGCTATCTTGACCTGATCAGAAATCTAATAACACGTGATAAGAAAGTCCATTTTGTTTGCTTCATCAGAAAGTCTATTCTGCTTGTCTTATCAGAACTTCTATCGCGATATTGATCGATCAATTCTTCATGCCACTCTCGAATCGACGACCGATCCATGGGCCATTCTGATGACCAATCAAACTAACCAAACATACCAAGTACGTTAACTTACACGTGATGGCAATCAGATTAATTACCATGTTTCGCTCGGCTTCGCCTACACACTACCGTAAGTATGAATGAAGACCATGACCACAAAACGGTTCTATCGCAATATCTACTACTCGAATTTCTTTACAGTCGTTTGCTCAATCACGATTGATTTTGTCAAAAGTGGACCCCTCGGTTACCCTTGTCCCTGGTGATGCTCCGCACGAGATGATGAATTCCAGCATTTGCGTTACTCAGAAATTGTGAAAGCTTTCGGGTGTAATCTCCATTTTGGACTGCCACTGGTGGTACTTGATGCATAGAAAGACCTCACCAAGGCACAATGCAGATACAGCCTGTACCATTCAAGACTCAGGTCATCAGACGGAAACGTAGGCATAGCCAAAGCCATGAGGAGCCCCCTGAAGCCAGCAGAGATTCGATCACAACTGTTCCGACAAAGACCCATGATGGTGGTAAGAAACCCGCCCGAACAAAGTCGGGATCAAGACCACCAGCTTTGCGCCGCAACTCCTCCACCAATTTGGTCAAGTCTGACATCCCCTGGACGGAGCATTTCAAGTATCTTGCAAACTTGCACCGTGCTTTGAATCTTGTATACACCTTCTGCTGCACACGAAAGCATTTCGCGACAACATGGGACAACATCAAATCAACTGTAGAAAGCCATATTAAGCGGCCGCTGGTCGAAGAAGATGTGGCGCAAGTCAAAGCTTTGATTCCGCGAGCAATCCATTTTGCATATGTCGACGAGCACTCCTTGCTCGTGACAGTGGCTGGGGAAGGAGATGACACTAGAGCAGGAAGAGGAGACTCATTCGGGAAAGAGGAGCAGGAAAAAGCTCTCAACAATGGCGAGAGCATCGAATTGTTACTGTTCGAGTTCATTGACGGGGATCTGAAGAGAGAGGTCAGAGACCCCAAGACAGGTGAAGCGGTAAAGGCGACGCAGAAGCTGCGAAACGAAGAGCTCAAGATCCCCGTGTTTAGCCAGAAGGCAATGCTGAAATTGATTGAGAAGAGGAACGCAAAGTTCACGTCTGCGGTGAATGCGTTCTTGAACACTTGTGCAGAACAAGGCACAGACGCAGAAGCTGAGATCAGGGAGCTGGGAAAGCAGTACATGCCATATCCTTCTACAAGCCGACAGAGCACTCCCAAACCCATCAATGGGCCTCCGAAGCAGATTCCGAAGGAGCGGAGGTCGATTTCGGACATAGTCAAAGAGCTCACAGAGCAAGAGTGGTATACTGGGCAGATTGTACCTGACGGGCATCGAGTGTTTGAACCCCAACCGGCGATTTATGGGGAACTGAAGTTCGTTCTGTCTCAAGACCTGGTCAACGCGCTGTACAATACGCGAGGAATCACACAGTTCTATTCGCACCAAGCCGAGGCGATCAACAATCTGTATGACGGTGGTAGTGTGATTGTATCGACGTCAACGAGTTCTGGAAAGAGTCTCATTTACCAAGTGCCGATGCTGCATGAGCTTGAGCATGACCCGGCCAGTCGAGGAATGTACATCTTTCCAACCAAAGCCCTGGCGCAGGATCAGCGACGGTCAATGAAAGAACTGCTGAGTTTCTTACCTGGCCTAGGTGATGTGATGGTGGAGACGTTTGACGGCGACACGCCCATGGCAGAACGGAACCGAATTCGGGATGAAGCTCGAATCATCTTCACAAATCCTGATATGCTGCATATCACCATTCTACCTCAGGAGAATAGCTGGAGGAGCTTTCTCAAGAACCTGAAGTTTGTAGTGGTGGATGAGCTTCACGTGTACAACGGCCTGTTTGGGGCTCATGTTGCATTCATCATGAGGCGGCTTCGAAGAATATGTGCGGCGGTGGGAAACCGGAAGGTCAAGTTCATCTCGTGCTCAGCCACGGTCAGAAATCCTGAGGAGCACATGAAGACGATATTTGGCGTGGACAGAGTCAAACTGACCGACTTTGATGGTTCGCCGTCGGGTCGGAAGGAATTCGTGTGCTGGAATACACCTTTCAAGGATCCAGGCGACGCAACAAGCGGTCGTGGCAATGCTTTTTACGAGACAGCGCGACTTCTTGGTGAGCTCATCCTTCGTGGTGTGCGTGTGATTGCGTTCGTGCGCATTCGCAAGCAGTGTGAAATCTTGCTGGGTGCAGTCAAGGCTTACTTTAATGAAATCGACCGGCCTGAGTGCGCTGCACTGGTTATGGGCTACCGTGGAGGTTACTCCGCGGCTGACCGACGAAAGATTGAGGCAGAGATGTTTGCTGGGAAACTGATGGGCATAGTAGCGACAACAGCCTTAGAGCTGGGTGTTGATATTGGGAGTCTGGATGCTGTCGTGACCATGGGCTTTCCTTACACGATTGCCAACCTTCGGCAACAGTCGGGACGTGCTGGTAGGCGAAATCGGGACTCGCTGTCTATGCTTGTTGGCGACTGCTTTCCTGTGGACCAACATTTCATGGCGCACCCGGACGAGCTTTTCACAAAGGAAAATTGCGAGCTACAGGTAGACTTGGGCAATGAGCTTGTTGTGGAGGGTCACATTCAGTGTGCGGCATACGAAATGCCTATTCAACCAGAGGAAGACATCAAGTTTCTGGGGAAGCAGCTTCCTGGGATATGCAGGGACCGATTGACATATGATCCATTGGGATTCTACCACTGTCACGAGCGATTTCGACCGCTACCATCGAGATGTGTGTGCATCAGAGACACTGAAGACGAGACGTTTGCCGTGATTGATATCACACACGGCCGAAACGTGGTGCTGGAGGAAGTTGAGACATCTCGAGCCTTCTTCACACTGTACGAAGGCGGCATCTTTTTGCACCAGGGTCGCACGTACATGATCAAGGAATTCTCGCCTGAGCGGAAGATGGCTCGAGTTCAGCTTGTCAAGGTCGATTGGACGACACAGCAGCGTGACTTCACGGACATTGACCCGATCGAGACAGAGCAAGTCAGACGAGTGTCGGCAAATTCTATGACCAGAGCTTATTTTGGCCGGATCAAAGTGCACGCAGTGGTGTTTGGCTTCTTCAAGCTGGATGCTCGACGGCGCATCCTGGATGCGGTGGCAGTGGATAACCCGCCGATTGATATCTTTTCGAAGGGTCTATGGCTAGATGTGCCTCGCGTCGCTATGGACATTTTGAAGCACAAGCGACTCAATCTTGCCGCAGCTATCCACGCTGCTGAGCATGCAGTTATGAGCCTCATGCCTCAGTTTGTGGTCAGTATGCCTGGCGATGTACGAACAGAATGTAAGAACGCGATTAAAGAGTTCGCAAAGAAGGAGACCCAGCGGAAGCGGCCTGCGAGACTGACGTTCTACGATGCCAAGGGTGGGCAGGGTGGATGTGGGATTGCTGCCAAAGCCTTTGAATTCATTGATCTATTGCTGACGCGAGCTGTTGAGAGAGTGACGGCATGCCACTGTGTGGAAGGATGCACCGAGTGCATCTGCGACGAGAGGTGTAAGGAGAAGAACATGATCATGAGCAAAGCCGGAGCCGGAGTAATTCTGAAGAGCTTGATTGGTGCCGACATAGATATTGACGGCCTGCCGGAGGGCGAGGAGGAACGGGTGCCTGCCGGCGTTGAAACGGTGCTGGAGGCGACTGAGGTCATGGGCGCCAACGGCCGGAGGGTTGAGGAGCTGCCGTTCATCAAACGGGAGAAGAGCGAAGAGGAGATGATCATCATCACCGACGAACCGTAAGTCAGTTGTGTTAGTGAGGATGGGGGACTAATTTCCTCTGGTTATTATTATTAATATCATCCCATCCTATCTTGTCCGTAGTGTAATTACAGTACGGCCAATTCCCCGCCATTTAGTTAATAATGCCGCCTCCGGATCAGATTGCCCGACGGAGGCGAAGGCGACCTACGCGCGAACCACTCCACCTTTCCTTCCGATTGCTCATGCTCCACCCACGTCTCTCAACCGCGGTCGATGCTCTCGCGGAGAGAGCGATGAGCAGCCTTCCATGCTCGCTCGCACACTCATCAACCGGCATGTAGCACCCGCCTTTGGCCAGCTAAGGGGCTCTTCCCACCGCGGCAGCCGCTCTGTTAACCGACTATTCAGCAGCGGCACCGCTGTCTTCGCCCGAACCCGTCATCTCATTTTTGAGGGCCGAAACACCCATGACAGCGAAGAGACAACATCGGATAATCATCACCACCATCATCATCAGGAGCAGCATCAGCAGCATCAGCAGCAGCAGCAGCATCAGCAGCGGTCACCTCCCCCTGGCTCACCGTTCTACTTCGAGACGGCATACTGCATCTTTGCCAAACGCCCCCCTCGCCCCTTCCCTCCTCCCTTCGTCTGCACTCCTTCACACTCCTTCTCCGATCCCCTAACGACGCACCATGACGTCCGCGAGCGGCGGCCGAAAGTGGAAGGCCGCGTGCTCCGCGGCGTCACGAATGGTGACGATGCCATCATCACTGCCCTAGGCGGCAACTTCCTGGTGGTCAATGACGGAGTGGGTGCGTGGGCGCAAAAAGAGCGTGGCCATGCCGCTCTGTGGAGCCGACTGATTGCCCATTTCTGGGCCGAGGAGGTGGAGAAGCTGTTCGACGGTGGCCGTGGCGGCGAGCTCTCTGTGGCAGATCTCGATGTGGTCGGCTGTCTGCAGCGGGCATTCGAGCACACGAAGAGCGTGACGGCGGGTGCCAACGAGATTCTAGGCACGACAACGGCCGCCTCGGCGCTGCTGTATCACGAAGGCGGCAAGCCGGTGGTGCTGGCCACGAATCTGGGCGATTGCGCCGTGCTGATCGTGCGGCCGGGTAAGGATGAGCTGGTGTACAAGACGGAAGAGCAGTGGCATTGGTTCGACTGCCCGCGCCAGCTGGGCACCAACAGCCCTGACACGCCGGACGCCAACGCAGTCATGGACAAGGTAACCATCGAAGAAGGCGACGTCGTTATCGTGGTCAGTGACGGCCTCACCGACAATCTGTGGGAGCCGGAAATCGTAGCCCGCACCACCGAGCTCGTGCAGAAGTGGCGCGATGGCGACCACGATGCTAAGGACGGCGTCGTCTACGTTGCCCGAGGACTGATGGAGGCCGCAAAGGAGGTGGCCCTGGATCCCATGGGAGAAAGCCCCTACATGGAGAGAGCCCTCGATGAAGGTCTAGCTATCTCTGAAGGCGGCAAGATCGATGATATCAGTGTCGTTGTCGGTGTGTGCAGGAGGCGGCAACAAAGTTAGCAATGCAGGGCTACGCAAGAGATCGACTTTCTTTGTTTGGGTCATGGGCGAGTTTCAACTCCTTTCTCTCAAAATAAACCAATGAATTAGCGAAAAAAATGAATTAGTGAAGAGAATCAGTTAGGGAAAACGAAGAACATGGGGAGAGGATATCTCGAAATCTGCGTGTGGCCGTATAATCGTACAACCATAGAGACATTGTGCGATGTGGTGAATTCGAAACTGAGAATTCCTCTGTCGACTGCGTGCAAATGTGGTGGTGGTGGTGGTGGTGGTGGTGGTGGTGGCAGTAGTAGTAGTAGTAGTAGTAGTAGTAGTAGTAGTAGTAGTAGTAGTAGTAGTAG
>QQXO01000365.1:0-19525 GCA_003709845.1 Chaetothyriales sp. CBS 134916
TGTTTAGTGCACCGATATCGGAAATTGTGGTTCACGTGACCAAGCTCCGTCTCGCACACAGTAGACTGCCGCTGACAGTTCTAAGCGTTTCCAGGTTCACAACAGAAGATGTCAGGAATGGACCATTGATTTTGTATCCAGTCTTGCTCAGAAGGGTTATATTTCCTCACAAGCGGTTGACAAGGTGAAGGCTGAAAGGGACCCTCCCACGCATGGTGTTGGTTTGCAACCCGCTGGAAGAGGTCGTGGTATAGGTCGTGGCAATTAAGTAGAGATTTTCTGGTGGAGATCAGAAGGAATCAGGGGACAGAGAGATCTGCTTTTCACGCATTCAGACTTTGGTGCTTTGCGAATAACCGCCCAAAGAATTCCATACCTCATTGCCAGAGAAACAGATAGTTGAATGTAGCTCCCATAGTTAGCTATTACTAGCCACCTTTATTTAATTTGTCTCAATTCATGAAGGAAGGCTTAATGCGCCTATTGCTGGGCTGCTCCTCTGATGTGTTACGAGCAAACCCAGGTTGCTGTTTCCCACATCTAGGTGGGTAATCAGAAAAGAACAGAACAAAATTGTTGACTACTATTATTTCCCAATATCATTAATGTTATACAGAGCCTATCGCATGTGTGTATTCAGAAAGGATCAAGAACTCATCATCCCATGCATCGAGAAACTTAGGGATCCAGTCGCTACGCCATTCTTCCTTGAATGAAGCTGTGTAGCATGCTTTACAATACTCCCAATAAGCAGGGTACCAACCGGCTTGCGCCCAGTCGATGATGGAGATGACATGGGGAGGACCTGTAGGAGAGACGATGATGTTGGATCGATGAATGTCCCCGTGTGTTAATACAATGGCTTCATCGTCAGGCAAATACTCCCTCCAAGGATCTATCGCGTTTTGAGGCCGGGGAAGGCCTCGCCAGAGCAACGACGAGAGCCAGTCGTGGAATGACTTCACTGTCGGAAATGGGCCTGAGCCTGGCATTCCTTCAAAAATAATATCAGTGATAGATCCACCACCAATTGATCCTAAGAGCAATTAGCTATCACACTCGATGCCGAGATTGAGCATGTAATTTTCACCTATGAATGGCCCGGACGGTGGGGGTACAGCGCTCCGAAGCGTAGTGAGAATTTGGCGCAGGTCATTACAAACAGTCGCGCGGTCGGAAAGAGTCAGAGAATCCCATCGCTTTTTGAGCGTGTCCCCTCGCACGAGTTGCATATATATGTAGACCTCTTGTTGATCTACTCGCCAAGCGTAGACTTCTGGGACTGGTATGCGGCTGCCAAACGTTTTCTGGATTATCCACAAGCAAAGGGCCTCGACAGTGGAGACATGAGGGCCAAACTTGACCAAGAGATCAAGGTGTGGGAATTTGACTGGCGGTGGTTGAGTTTTGCTGCTGCCTGGCTCAGATAATTCTCTGACTGTTGCTGGGGCTGGAAGGGTTGATCCATGAAGTTTGAAAAAGGATGACTCTCGAAAGTCGAAAGAGGCTAGAGAGGCATCTGGCAGAGACGAGATGTGTGTCTGAGGGCCTTCTGCCATAACGGAATGTAAATTTAAGATGACGGTTTCGGCATGTGACGTGTATGAACTTTTGATTGACTGAAGAAACTTGGATAGGTACAGCGAATCTCCAAAGTGCCATTACTGTATTTTTGTTCTCACGCTAACGCTCAAAAAGGTACTGTCTATACTATATCGAGCAAAGCGCCATGCTGCTGGCTACATCGCTGCCTTCGGCAAGACCTCCCTAATCCGAGCAGTTCGCTCACTTGACGCGTCAACATATATACGAATAACTAGTATGAACAAGAAGAAGCTGGCAGAGCGTTCAATGAAAAATGGTCAGCGGGAGGCAAAGGTATATTGGTATTGATGTCGACAAGGACTTGTATTAGTCGCGCGACTGATGTGTTGTCTATGTGGAGGGCGTCCATCGACTTTTTCAATATAAGTCGATCCGCGCAGTAAGCACGTGCGAGAAATGCCGCTCTCCTGAAATGCCATCACATGTGCATACTCTGCTGCCAATGAAGAAGTAACTGAAAGCCTGATTTACGCATTCAATGGTTTCCTCACGACCATCAGGTACATGGGCGTGAAGAGCTTCGTCAGCCGACTTCTGGGTGCCTTTCGGCATCAGATTTAGTTTTTCGCCAAGATCACACCGTCGTTTATCGTTTAGCCTCACATCCACCAAAGCCCCACCAAGGCCCACCACCAATGCCGACGCCGTCACCACCGCTGCCGTCACCACCGCTGCCGCCACCGCTGCTGGCGCCGATAATACCTGGCACCGCGCGCTCGCTGCCTTCCTTCTCTACGCACCTGCCTGATCCCCCCGCTGGTCCCCCGTCTGGTCCCCCGCCTTTCCCCCCGCCTGTGCGCCCTCGGCCCGCTAAAGGCCCCCCGCCGCAGTCATGGCCGAACTCGACACCCTCGATCTTGTCGTGCTCCTGGCCCTCCTCCTGGCCTCTCTTGCCTACTTCACCAAGGGCACCTTCTGGGGAAAGCCGTCGGATCCCTACGCCCACTCGGCCGCCAACGGCAGCCTTGGCAAGAATCAGACCTCAAGGAGCATCGTCGACAAGCTGGAAGAGACGGGCAAGAATTGTGTGATCTTCTTCGGCTCGCAGACCGGCACCGCCGAGGACTATGCCCAGCGCCTGGCCAAAGAAGGCTCCTCGCGCTTTGGCCTCAAGACGATGACGGCTGACCTGGAGGACTACGACTACGAGACGCTGGACCAGTTCCCCGAGGACAAGATTGCCTTCTTTGTCATGGCCACGTACGGCGAGGGCGAGCCGACCGACAACGCGGTCGAGTTCTGGGAGTTTATCAATTCCGACGACATTGCCTTCTCCCAGGCCGACGACGAGAAGCCGCTGAGTAAGCTCAAGTACGTCGCCTTCGGCCTCGGCAACAACACGTACGAACACTACAACTACATGGTGCGCAGCCTCGACAAGACCCTGACCAAGCTGGGTGCTGAGCGAATTGGCACCACTGGCGAGGGCGATGACGGCGCCGGTACCATGGAAGAAGACTTCCTGGCCTGGAAAGATCCCATGTGGGCCGCGCTCGCGGAGAGAATGGGCTTGGACGAGCGCGAGGCCGTGTACGAGCCCGTGTTCGGCATCGAGGAGCGTGATGAGCTGTCGTCAGACGACGCGGCCGTCTACCTGGGCGAGCCCAACCGCAAGCACCTCGAAGGCAACATCAGCGGGCCTTACAACGCCCACAATCCCTACATCGCCCCAATTGCCGAGTCGGCCGAACTCTTCTTCGTGCGTGACCGTAACTGTGTCCACATCGAAATCGACGTGTCCGGATCCAACATGACCTACACCACCGGCGACCACGTCGCGGTCTGGCCCACCAACGCCGGCCTGGAAGTCGACCGCTTTGTCAAGACCTTCGGCCTCGAACAGAAGCGCGACAAAGTCATCACCCTGAAGCCGCTCGACCCCACGGCCAAAATCCCCTTCCCCACGCCGACCACGTACGACACCGCGATCCGCTATCACATCGAGATCTGTGCGCCCGTCTCCCGCCAGTTCCTCGCCACCCTGTCGGCCTTTGCGCCCTCTGAGGCTGCCAAGAAGGAAATGGCCCGTCTGGGCTCGGACGCCGACTACTTCAAGGACAAGGTGGCCTCGCACTGCCTGAACATTGCACAGGCCGTCAGCGCCGTCTCCTCGGAGCCCTGGTCGGCCGTGCCCTTCTCCTGCCTGGTCGAAGGTCTGAACAAGCTACAGCCTCGCTATTACTCCATCTCGTCCTCCTCGCTCGTCCAGCCCAAGAAGATGGCCATCACTGCCGTTGTCGAGTCCAGACGCCTTCCCGGCGCCGACCATGTCGTCAAGGGCGTCACGACCAACTATCTCCTCGCCCTCAAACAGCTGCAGAACGCCGATACCGACCCCTCCGCCCACGGCCTCACCTATGCCGTCGACGGGCCCCGTGGCAAATACACTGGCATCCATGTGCCTGTGCATGTGCGCCATTCCAACTTCAAACTGCCTTCGGACCCTAGCAAACCAATCATCATGGTTGGCCCCGGCACCGGAGTCGCACCCTTCCGCGCCTTCGTCCAGGAGCGAGCAGCCCTGGCCAAGAAGGGCGACCCCGTCGGTGAAACCGTGCTCTTCTACGGCTGCAGGAAACGCTCAGAAGACTGGCTCTACAGGGACGAGTGGGAGGTAAGTCTTTGGCCGCGCCGCGCTGACATGTAACCTCGCAATGGCTAACGCAATGTTTTAACAGAAATACAAGGAAGCACTTGGCGACAAGCTCATCATCTTCAATGCTTTCTCACGAGAGCAAGCCGAAAAAGTCTACGTCCAGCACCTGCTCAAGCAGCAGTCCAAGCTCGTCAACGATCTCCTCCTCAAAAAGGCCAACTTCTACGTCTGCGGTGATGCCGCCAACATGGCACGTGCCGTCAATGACGAACTCATCCAGATCGTCGCAAGCCAACGTGAAAACGTCGACGAGAAACGGGCCGAGCAGATCGTCAAGGGTATGCGGAGCAGTGGCACCTACCAGGAGGATGTGTGGTCGTAAACTTCTGTCTGTCGTAAACACGGACAAAAGGCCTGCGCCACACTAAAGTTCTGATCTGATCTTTACATCGAGCGCTCCGAGTGGGGCTCAGCCTGGCCATGAATGACTTTGAATCAATTCCACTTCCCTATTTGTCTATCTACATATGCATATAGAGACCATGGATAAGGCCTACTCAGAAAGTTATTTGATCAATCATCTCACAACTACAGCCTGTCTAGACTTGATTTCAAAACCTCTGAAATCTGACTGATACAGATATCAGATACAGAGGCTTGCGCTGTGGCTTTGCCTGCTCCTCCTTGGTTCGTGGTTGAGACACTTGGGCCTGGAAGTGGTCGAACTTTCGCTTCTCCCCGGTCCTTCTGACCCTTTGGTCTTGGCCGCCATTAATGCTCCGAGCTTACCGGTACCGCTGTTTGGGCCTTCAACTTGAACAAAGCAGCCAATGACATGCTGGTCTCTCCGACAAAGAGTCTGTGATTCGTCAGCCCAATAGCGGCCAGCAGCCTGTTGTGTCAGCGTACTTTGGGCAATCCCAATGTCACCAGGTAGATCGTAGACCGTAATTAGACCGTAGACCGTAATTAGACCGTTAACCTTGCCTCGGCCTCTATATCATAGGGGAATTCTGAGCCAAATGCAATTAACTTTCAGACGTGAAGCCTCTCTTGCACTGACCCTTCGACGATACCACGACATATCTAGACCTTAGTGCCACAACAAAATCCCAGGAATAGAGGCCGCAGTACACCGAAAGGCGAAAGCCCCCCCAACAGCCGCTCGCCTTGCCCAGCTCCTTCCGGCACATCAGCTGACCGACAGTCAAGAACCGCAACTCACCCTCGCTACCTTATATCCCCACGCCGCTCCTATTCCCGTGTTCGGTCCATCCGTCCGTTCTTACACTTCAACAAAGCCATGGGCAACACCCAACGGTGTCCCAGTGGCCAGACCCAAGCCCCAAGGCAAAATAGACCCGAGAGAACGCACAACAGGTCTAGCGATCGTAAGTCAAGTCTCAATTGTATCCGAATGACCATCTAGTCTAATAATCCAGATCAAAATAACCCAAACCGGTGCAGTGCGCACGGGTGCCGTAACACCCTCAGTTTTGCTGCCGACAAATTCTGTGCCTGCCACCGATGTAGGGAGCAAGGGTGCCGCGATCCCCCAATTGATGGATTCAGGTACTGTGGAACGCGTGAGTGCCTCTCACATCCTGTACACAATGACTTATCGCCATGTTGAGCTAACATCAACTTGTCGCAGATCTCTGCAACCGCCAAGGCTGCGATTTGCCAACGTGGAATGGAGAAGCAGGCATTTGTGGTATGCATAAATGCAGAGACCCAAGTTGTTCGGCCGTGAGCGGCAGAGAGAAAGGATGGTGTGACAATCACCGCTGCATCGTAGAAGGCTGCGAGCTTGAGCGGGAGAAGGGCAAAGAAGACCGATGCAATGACCACCAACCTCGGATTGTCGCCCTTGAGAGAAAAATTGAAGATTTGGAAACAAAGGAGCGAAACAGGGAGGAAGAAGCTGCTCAGAGAGCCATAAGCCTGGAAGAAGAGAACGCCACGCTCAAGACGACGATCGCTGCGCTGCATGACGATATCAGAGTTCTGCAGAGCGAGAATGCCAGCGCTCAGACTGCGCCGCAGCTCATGGTTCAAATGGTCGAAGCCCTGGCCAAAGCTGACATCTCCCTAGAGCACCCGGAGAGAGAATCGACAAAAGCAAAAAGAAATCAACCGGTAGAGGAAGCGTGGCGCCCTTTATTCGCCTTCTTCAAGAGCTTCAGGGAACTTCAGACGCTGTTTATGGACGACCCTTTGGCGCGAGAACTCAGCGAGATGGGTGGTCGGAAGGTACCATCGAATATAACCGCAGAATCCCAAGTCGCCATGGACAACTCGCAGCTCAAATCTGAGGGACTCAAGAATGATGAGATCCGGGCTGCCAGCTTGCGGGGGGGGTTGGCCAAGCCTTCGGGAAGATCGGACGGTCGATCACACCCTGACTCTGGATATTATAGTTATCGGAGATGAAGCTGATCGAAGATGCTCGAAAGATTCCTACGTGTCAGTGGCAGTCTACTACCGGTATGTGAGAGCGGGAGACGGTCACGTGATCGGATCAGTAGGTGCCTGCTGCGATCTGCACCCTATATCAGAAGCTATAGACTAGCTCATTGCTGCCTGCTGCTGCCTGCAGCGATCAAGGGATATATAAGATAGCTTCTATAGCCTCTGTAGAGAACAACACGTTCTGTCAACTTGTTCTCTTGATCCTGATCTCCATTGATATCCTCGTCGATACTACGTGCTTCAGCGCCGGCGCTGCAGCACCAATTCTGGTCCATGTAAACCCTCGTCCACAGCTCCGTGGCTTGCAATCTCCACATGAGTTTCACTCTCTTCGATCCCTTCTTTTCTCATTCCAACAGATGGCAAAGTTAAGGAAATCGACTGTTAAAAGGTGACAACGTCCTTGGCTGGCAGGATTGAGTACAATATTGGCTTAGCCGCTCCTTTCCCGGTTGGACCACAAACTATGCCTTAATTGGACCATTCTTCCTTCTCTTGGGACTATGACGAAAACTGTTCCAATTTGTATCTAGCGCCCGACCAAATAGGAAAGGTACTGCGAAGCCAGATTAGGCCCTCGGTGTGGCGTTCAGGGAAGTGCTCAGTGAGTGCTCAGTCATGTCCAGCACTCCCTCAGTTTAAAGCCCCGCTTAAACCGGTGTTGGCTCATCCTCTAATCAATACGCTCACCCCGCATTGTGGGCCGCTAGCTTTTGCGTTCTCGAGTAATCTTGGTAATTAATAAAGCGCAAATAGGCGATTCCAAAAATTCCCGAGCCATTCCTTCACATGCTTTTCATGTCTATCGCTGTGCCGGCGTTATATAAGCCGAGCTGTCCAAAGGGGGTTGCTATCCCCAAATACGAATCTCTCACTCACCATGGACGTCAAACCAAACCCAAAAGATTCGATCAAGTCCACCTGGCGAAAGAGCAACCGGAGCGAGTGGACTCTTAATCACTGGTTTTACGAGATAATAGACATCCACCCTGTAGCCTTGGACAGAGAGGTGCCAGTGCATCCCAAGACCGATCCTGTCCCTTATGTCGAGCCTTGGCAGAATCATCGCTGGATACTCTTCCACTCGCTCGTCCCACTTGCCATCCACCAGGCCTATGTGGCCTGGACAGGCAAGAACATGGACCCGGTCATTGCAGTTGTCTTCTACAGCCTCGCCTTCCAGGTGATCGGCATCCGTCAATTGCGAGCCATACGCGAACTTGGCCACAAGTATGGCTTCTATGATGGCGACAAGCATGAGCGCGACGGCGTTCCCGATGTCGGCGTTTCGAAGGTAATCCTCTCAATCATATTAACACTTACCATTCGACCTCTATTCACTGTTCTTTTGACCTACCGTACCAACTTACCTCCATCTTCTATCAACTTGGTATGGCTCCCTCTGGAGATTGGCCTCTACCAGATCATACTCGACTTTTGGTTCTACTGGTATCATCGCCTCATGCATGATATCGGTCCTCTATGGAGGTTCCACCGCACACATCATCTTACAAAGCACCCTAATCCGCTGTTAACTCTCTATGCCGACTCTGTACAGGAAGTCTTTGATATTGCTGGTATCCCACTGGCAGCATATTTTACTATGAAGCTTTTTAGCCTCCCCATGGGCTTTTATGAGTGGTGGATTTGCCACCAATATGTTGTGTTTACCGAGGCCGCTGGCCACGGCGGTATCCGTATCTTTGCCACGGCTCCTTCGACCCTGAGCTCGATTTTGAGCTTATTCGGCGCCGAGATAATGATCGAGGATCACGACCTTCACCACCGCAAGGGCTGGAAGAGCAGCTACAACTATGGCAAGCAGACAATGCTTTGGGACCGACTCTTTGGCACCTTTCATGGTCGCGTCGAAGCCAAGGATGAGAACATTGACTACGTCAATACCGTCATGATACCGCTCTTCTAAGCTTCTTAACTGTCAAGATTGAATTCAAGCAATGATATATGTTGGACACGGTAATTAGTTGTTTGATCTCATATTTGGTGATATCCAGATTGAGTTGAATTCAAATCAAAATGAACCTGTGCTGTCCCTATCATGTCTGGTTGTCATTCTGTAGTGAGCCCATATCATGACTCCAGCTGAACAAGTGGTACAGAGAAGCAAGAATTAATATGGCAGAGCTAGATGATCGAGTGCCGTACTCCCAACGCTTTTTGTCTAAGACTTGACCATTGCTGGACTTCAGTTATACAAGCAACAAACATGGTCACTCCTCCTGCGTTTTGCTATCTACCGAGGAGATTCTGTTGTTCTCTACTCCTGCCCTGGGAGTATATAAAAGGAGGTAGGGGTAAGAAAAGATAGAGTGTTTAAGTGCATAGTGGTGGACGCCACCCAGGCCAAGCTGCAGGCGGCAGGCGGTCAAGGCCCAATTGCAGTATGGTGGCCCATTATGGAGTTTGTTCGCACTAACGTAGTTCACCACGTGATTCCCACTCCCGCGTAATTCCCACTTTTCAACTCTGACAGCTACCAACTTTGAATTGCTATAGATCAACCAACACTGCTAGTATCGAGTTGTATCTTGATTACTGCAAGGACTAGCACAATAGAAACTATCTAGCAGGCTGTTCTACTCCTTATATCGCATAGGCAGCTGGATCGCATACCCAGAGCGTGCAAAGCGTATATTCTGCGTATTGGCCTCATGCCTCGACCTAACAGCTGTTAACGAAGTAATCTTATACACCTTTGTAGGAGAAGCAAGCTGCACTTCTATAAAATCAGAAAGTATACTTGTCTCCTGCGTTTCATATATGTTGCGCTTAGAGGGTGGCTATAAGCAAAGCCTCTTCTTAGGACAAGTAGACTCCTTATCCTCTAGAGACCTCTTTTTCTGCGCTATTGCCTTTGCCTTCGCTTCTTTCGCCTGTAGGCGTTGAGAACACTTTTCTGTAGTGTCTTGCCTGTGTTTAGTAGCTTCTACAGCTCTTTCTACCTTCTGAGCCTCCTTAATAGTACGCCTCTCCTGCTTTTCGCGTACGACTTGCTCTCGGGCTGCTTATCAAGCCAGTTAGCGAGCTTCTCTTTTTTCTTGAGCTTCACAAGCTTTTTCAGCTCTAGAAATAGCCCCTTGAAGCCTTCTGTCTTGCTTATCCTGCTGGCGCTGGTGTTCCTCCTGCTTAATAGCAGTATTCTATATATAGATCCTGGTAATCTTCTTAGGACTAAAAAAGTATGCCTACACAGGATCTTCGCCTTCCTTAAACAGCTGAAGGGCTTTGCTATGTTTACACTTCTTCTTCTTATGGATAATAGCTTTCCTTAAGCCTATAATCTCATATTATATAACTTCTAGCCTTATAGCAAGCTTTTCGCTGGTATATAGCAGGGTATTTATATTCTGGTTAAGCTTTCCTTTCTCTCTAAGGTGATAGCTAAAGCGCTGAATAGCTCTTATAGAACCTGGTGTTTTAGCTGCTTCCTGCTGTATTCCCTGCTATATTAGTGATATTAGTTATTCAATAAGTATTGAGATCACCCTTTTTGGGTTATAAGGGTAGAGACTAGCTGCCTCCTATATACTTCGCATGTTTTTTGTAACAGGACTCCCAAACCGGGAGACCTACAACAGCTGTCGCAGGAACCGCGATACGACAAGTATCGCAGATCTCCCCGCTACAGGGTTACGGCACAGACCCAAGTCGGAAGCAAGACTGTGATACATATGAGAAGCATAAGCAACCCTCGGTACAGGCCTAAGGGACCAGCAAATAGGAACCACAGGAAAGACAATAGCTCAGGATATGGCTGGGGATACAGCCAGAAGAGGCTGGGGAAGAATCTAGCCCCCCCAGGATATATACTATTGAAGGGTATATAGAGAGGATGAAGAGACCTCCTTCTAGAGGACTCTTCATAGTCTGATAGCCAGTCTGTAGGACTATACACTGTTTTAGTATTCTGCTGTACCCCTATCTTATACTAGCTAAAGAGTTAATAGCTCTCCTACCCTTATACAGCTGATAGAGTACTATTATAATTATCAGACTATCCTATTAGGACCGCTGTTGAACCGAACTATATATAACCCACCACAGTATCGAAACTATATCATAGATAGAGGACTAATCTTCTATTACTAGACTATCCTAAACACCAGCTACCCTGAGGCCTGGAATCACTTCTTCCAATTTACTACCTTTCAATATCCAGCGCCTTACTACCTATATAAATCAGCAACTATAAGCTTACTAGCTCTCAGGAGTAACCCTCTCTATAGACCCAGTAGAATTCCGGAAGGCCCTTAAGGAATAAAGACTTATCTTTGAAGTACTAGGATTTGATAGTAACTTACTACCTAGCTCCTAAGCACCTACTCTACCTTAAACTAATCCCCTATCTACCGGAACTATGACTAACATAATGTATCCCACTGCTAGACCACTGATAGTGAGCTATATATACTTCACCCTATCCTCGCAACTATTTAGTAACTATAAAAATAACTATGAATCTGACTTAGACTACCTAATACCCCTCCTAGGATAAAAAGGCCTTAAGTTCAACCCCTTAGATATTCCTAAGTTGAAGATTAACTCTACTCTACCTGAGTTTAATAATTAGCTGTTTTATCTATAATCTGTATTCATTAGTAACCTAATGAAGTATATAACTAGTCAGTATAAGATTATCTTTATAGAAATGACTATAGATGAATCGCTATAAATATCATATACTAGTATCTCATAAGTATTCTTTATAATCAGTACCTACTGGCAAAAATTTATATATTAGACCTATGATACAGTACTCTACAGTGATACTAGTTAATAATAGCTAGTAGAAGAGTTCACTAAGGCTTAACAATATATTAATGAGGACCTAAACAAGTTCTACCTCTAATTACTAAACCTCAGCCTATAATCACACCGGACTCTAGAAATAGATAATCTATAGATAAGACTCTTACCCCTACTACACTTATTGGTTAACTAGTAAGACCAGAACTATACAAATATTCAAGAATTAGTAGGGTATATAGGTTATCTATAGTATACAATAATACCTGAAGGTATTAAATATGAAATATATTTATACCAGGATAACCTAGTATATACAAGAAGTATATAAAACACTAATTCTCTAAAGCCAAGACCTACTTAACCTAATTCCCTAAGAAACCCCTGCACACTATAGAACAACCCTATAAGTCAACTACCCTAGATTACTGCTGAAGAACAACAGTGTTGTATTAATACTAATACTTACCTAGGATATAGAAAGATAGGACACTATATAAGAGAATATCTAGATAGCTCTGACCCAAAACCTACCACAATAAGCCAGGACACTACTAGTACTACTAAATCACAAGTATTCTATATATATAGCAATACTAAGAGGCCCTATACCTAAGTATAAGCAGTATAAGTAGATAACAGTGCTAATAATAACCAAACAGAAGAACTAGGTAACTCCTCTGAAGACACTGACACTAAGCCGCCTAGTAAACAACAAAAAAACAACTAGGACTCCCTATACTAGTCTTGACAGGACAAGAGTCTTCTTATGAGACTAGTCACTCTAGGATAGAGGATACTATGACTACTTAGGTAGAAGTTACACCCCTATCGCAGTAGACTCACTAGAGATATATACCTATTAGTATAGATATATACTCAATGATTAACATTGTTTCTCTCTTGTTTGTGAAGTCACTAGGCCTTGAGCCCTGTATAAAACCAAAACACCACTATACTACACCGAAATTAATAGGAATAGGGGAAAGCTATCTAGAAACCTATAGATTCTATTATCTATAGCTAATACTCACTGACTACTATAACCACACTATATATATAAAACACCTATTTCTTATAGTTGAAAGAGCAGTATAAGATACTCAGATCCTCTTAGGAAGACCAGCACTAAAGGATCTCTGTATCTATATTTATAATAGTGATGATAATTAGGAATTCGAACATAAGCCAAAGGTAACTATTATCTCTACTATATAATTTACCAAAGAAATCAGCCACCCTAGAGCACAGGTAATACAGGTAAGACTTCATTATAATCTCTATAACAATATTATAGACAACTCCTTAGAAATGGTAAACCATTAATCCCCACTATAGTGAATAGACCTCGCTGGTGTACCACAGCATCTTTGAAAGTGATTCTATAGCTTCTTTAACCTAGAAAAGGCTACGAAACCCCCCCTATATAAGCTAATAGATCACACTATAGAGCTTAAACCAGGTACTGAACCCCCCTAGATATATATTTACAATATATCACCTACAGAACTAAAGGTACTACAGGAATACCTAGTAGAAGCTCTTAGAAATAGTTAGATACAGGAATTAAATAGCCCTGCAGGAGCACTAATCCTGTTTATACCTCACAAGAGCGGTGAGTTATAACTCTGTGTGGACTATAGGAAGCTGAATAATATCATCATCAAGAATTAGTACCCCTTACCCCTTATCAACAAGCTCCTAGACCGCCTAGATAGATCCAAGGTATTCTCTAAGATCAACCTCTGTAATACATACCACAGGATCCGGATCCAGGAAGGCGACAAATAGAAGACAGTGTTTTATATATAATATAGGCACTATAAGTAGCTTATACTACTATTTAGGCTTACAAACACTCCAGCCTCCTTCTAGTCCTATATCTAGCAGGCACTATAAGGCTACCTAGATAACTTCTGTATTATCTACCTAGACAATATCCTGGTCTATTCTAGGACCCCTGAGGAGTATATAAGATACCTAGAACTCATAATTAAGCGGCTAACTTAAGCTAAACTATACATTAACCCCAGTAAATATAAGTTCTATAAGCCAGAAATAGAGTACCTTGGCTTTGTCATTAATAAGGATAGTATATATATAGATCCTAAGTGAGTTAATACTATATTGAAGTGGCCCTGACCCCAGACCTACCGCAATATTCAGGTATTCCTTGGATTCTGTAATTTCTACCATTACTTTATCTTTAATTTCGTAGGAATTATGAAACCCCTACAAGACCTACTCTAGGGTCTATAGAAAGGTAGGAAACCTGGCAGAATCACTAATCATAAGTAGTAGAGACCCCAGCAGGAAGTATTCGATAGCTTGATTAGGGTGTTCATCTCTATACCAGTCCTTTGTTATTATGATCCTGCGTGTCCTATACACCTTGAAAGTAATGTATCTAGTAAGGTATATGCCTATATACTATCCCTAAAGTAGGAGGATAGATAGTACCCTATTATATACTACTTAAAGAAGTTCTCTAGAGCGGAAATCCACTATCTAATCTATAATAAGGAGCTTATAGCTATTATACTTAGATTTAAGTAATGGCGACACTACCTAGAAGGCGCCCTAAATATAGAGGTTTAGTCTAATTATAAGAACTTGAAGTAGTTTATAAACTAACCTAATCTAAATAGATAATAAGCCCGCTGGCTACTTATACTTATACTACATAATTTCACTATCCACTACTGAAAAGGCTCCCTAAACCCTATAGATAGACTATCTAGATACCTAGACTATATAGAAGAGGATAACTCCCCGGATATAGCTATAGTAAAACTGATATTGATACTAAAGAACAAGCTTATAACTGCTTCACCGGGAGTATATATATAGTCAGTGTCTAGTGACTATGAGATCTGAGCACTATTAACCTAGATAATAACTCAGGTATAAGCAAGAGATATAGTATCCCGCTTTATAGATAAAGACAATATATATAAGCGCTAAAGCCAATAATAGGGAGATATACAAGACTTATTGTATCTATAAGAAGTATTGCAAAAGTCCCTGGGTCAGGTAAGCGCCAAGTGTAGTGAGCTGTCTACTCCTGCAGCCCCGAAGTTAGCTATGCTGATAGGTACCCCTGCCGAGTCTACTGCTATATATTGAGTGCCAGCCAATAGTGATAGGTAGAAGGTTAAAGGTGAAGAACTACCTAAGATAGAGATCTCCTCAGAGATATCAGATATATTGTTATATAATCTAATCAAAAGCGCTTAAGTCACTGATCTATAGTATAGATAGATAGTTAATCAGCTCTGTACCTATTCCTAGTCCCTAGAAGGTCCCTTACCTAAAGACTATTCACTGGTAGTGGCGTAATAACAACAGAATAATAATTGTAGTACCCTAGGTACACAAGAATCACAATAGAGTCTGAGATATAACTACCTAGCCGATAAGGGAGACCTACTGGTTAGCAATAGTTGTGTATATATACTGTAGTAAGAGAGCCTCAGAGCTAAGCTATTAAGAAGGTATCATGACTACCCCTCCAGAGACCACTAGGGCCGAGACAAAACCCTGGACCTAATCTAACAGTAATTTACCTGGACCAGAATTATGAATAATATATATAAGTATATTGTAACTTACCTAATCTGCTAAGGAAAGGCTATTCACTGATATAAGCCTTATAGAGAGCTATAACCACTCCTAATTCTAGAGGATACTACCCCCTTCAAGGAGATCAGTCTGGATTAGATCATAGGCTTACTGACTATAAGTAGTAAGGGAAATATATATAACACTGTGTTGATAGTAGTCTATTACATCACAAAGTATACCTTGTTTATCCCTATACAAGAAGATTTATCAGCTATAGACTTTGCTGAGCTCTTTTTTAAGTATATTGAGTGCTGTTTTAGCAGCCCTAGAGGCATTGTTTCTGATCGTGATTTATGGATCATATCGGACTTCTGGCGAGAAGTATATAAGATCAAGATAATCAAGCGCTGTATATCTACAGTATTCTATCCCCAAACTAACAGCTAGAGTAAGGCCTTAAACAGGATTCTCGAAGACTACCTATATATATATATATTATAAGAGGTAAATACATAGCCAAGACTACTGCTACTTATATAATTTGTATACAATAACAGCAGGAATTCAAGTATAGGAATAAATCTAAACTAAGCCCTATTCAGAACTAACTGTGAAATCTATATTAATATCGTGGATAATATCACTGAAAAGAGGGTCCTAGCTGCCCGCGACCAAGTTCGGAAGCTCCACAAACTCCGAGAGTAACTAAGAAGCAGCCTAATCATATCCTAAGAATATATAGTACACTACTATAATACTGTCATGAATGATGACAAGACGCCTACTTCCCGACGTCATGCCGACAACCCCGACGTCATGCCGACAACAGATCAATACCTCCGGTCCTCGGACAGACCTTTGGTTACACACGGCGACCTTTGGAGGGACTGTATAAGACAACTGCCACCTGTACAATCCGTATGGCTGGCTGTACAGTCCTTTGGTCAGAGGCGACAGGGTGGAGCAAGGCAGAGGGACCTTTGGACAAGACCAAGGACCTTTGGGGTCAGGAACTATGGAAGGGTAGACTCCGACCTTGCGATATGAAAGGTATAAGTATACACGGAGGTTATGGTCATCTATTGACTCTCTAAGCTTTGAGTCTTATATATCAATACTATAATATAGGGAATCTAGACTAGTTAGCTCTCTCTCGTCTTCTTCTTTGCCTTCTACCTCTAGAGCCCCCTAATATTCTCAAAGCTTAACATTAGATTATCAAAGAAGAGAGAGCGATAGTGTTGTGACACTGTTATAATATCTATTTAAGGGATACTTATTAATAACTCGGAAGCATAAGTAGCCAACCCTTGACAAGCTAACCGGAATTAACTAACCTGACTCCGATATCTTTAACTAGAAATCTAACTACCTAACTAGGCGCTGAGGCAGCCATAGTGACTAGACCACAGCCTATCAATAATACTACAATACTAAAGTAATAGCTAAATAACTTATTAGAATAAGCTTGTCTAAAGTACTAACAGGAGCAAGTATAAGTACTGTAGCAATACCTTAAGGGGGACCCTGCGGTAGAGTACTTAGAGACAGGAGATATATAAGTAGTTCCTATAAAACATAAGTATACCAATAATAATATACACAAGGACTTTAAGTAATAACGAAAAGACACTAAATATTAACAAAACCTCATATTCACCGGTAAGAACCTAAAGGAACTTAACAAGTTCCTAGTTAGCTAGAGAAATACCTTTGGAAGGATTAAGGATCATTCTGAGAATACTTGGATAGCTTGGATCAGTATCATCAGTAATTCCCTGGTCAGCGATACTGCTGCCGCCTAGGAGATAGCTAACCACAATAAATACAAGATATAGGACTAATTTATAAACTTCCTGCAGGACTAGATTATAGATCCGGCGACTTATATAAAGGACACCTTACAAATGATAGCCTAGAAAACTCAGAAGTCAAATCAAAGTATCCAGGAGCTATTCATAGAAGTGAAGATACTTGGTCAAGATATTCTGGATATAGACTATAAGGTCCTTAATACCTAGTGATTCCTCCTCACTATGAAGTCAGAGATTTAGGCGCGAGTTATAAGTGACTGTAAGGAGATCACCAGCGAAAACTAGGTACTTATATCAGCAGTATACTATAAGTAAGCTCTAAAAACAGAGGCTTTGGTTACTAAGGAGCTATAGTAGGCCTAGGCCTCTGCTGGTAACACCAGAGATCAGTCCAAACTAAAGGGTTAAACTAGGGATCCTCCTAGTAATAGGGCAGAGGAGACCCAGAGAGATAGGAAGGGAAACAACCCCTCTGCTCTATAAAGTAGATAGACTAAGCTAAAGGGGAGCAACCTATTCTACTACTTCAAGTATAGGGAAACAGGCTATATAGCCCTAAAATACAAGAATCCCCCAAAGTATACACTAGATATAGGTAAGATACAGGAAGAAGCAAAAAAATAAGCACCAATACCTCTGATACTATAGGGGTATTAGGTATCTTAGAAATCAGTAAGAATAGATCTCTATAGATAAATATCCAGATCCTCTTAGGTGAAGGATTCAGAGTAGTCAATACTTTGGTTAATTCTGGTACCTATAAGAATTTTATCTCGCAATATATAGTGAAGGAGGCGGGTCTCGAAACTATCCTAATATCAAGAAGCATGAATTATACTAATAGCTCACCTATAACCTTATATAGAGAACTCACTATCAAAACAGTTATAACTAATTCAAAAGGAATCTTATAGATAACCTCTTATTTATTCCTAGTAGCTAATATCAAGGAGTATAATATATACCTCAGGATACCTTAGCTTAAGATAATTAATCTATTAACTAACTAGGAATTAAAAACCTAGGAATATCAGTTAAAGAGACCTAAAATCAAGATAATGAAGGCTAAGCAGTTTCTTTAAGAAACCAAGAAGGCAAAGGCCCTATTTATTGTATATATAGTACCGGCAGTGTAACAGGGAAAGGCTAGCTGTTTTCTCTTGTAGCCTAATGAGAGCTAGACCTTAGAACTACCACCGGAATTCAATAACTATCGCGATATATTCTCTGAAAAGGAAGCTGTGAAGCTCCCACAGGATATATAGATAGCGCATAGTATCAAAACTAAGCTAGGGGTATAAGTACCCTATAGTCTAATATACCCCTTAAGTCAGCAGGAACTCAAGACCCTGCGGGAGTATATTAAGACTAACCTAGCTAATGAATAGATTAAGCCTAGTACCTCACCAGCAGGGGCTCTAATCTTGTTTATACCGAAATCTGATAGGACACTGCGGCTCTACATTGATTATCGGGGGTTGAACTGGATTACTGTCAAGAATTAATACCTATTACTACTTTTGTTAGAGATCCTGGATTAGCTGAGCAGAGCAAGATACTATACTAAGATAGACTTACGAGATATATATCACCATATACTGATTACTAAAGAGGATCAATAGAAGACTGTATTTAGGACAAGATACAGCTATTTCAAATATACTATTATACCCTTTGGGTTAATAAATACCCTAGCTACCTTTCAAGCCTATATCAATAAGGCTTTGAAGGGCCTGTTAGACAAGAAGTGTATTATATATATAGACAATATCCTTATATATAGTTATACCCGCGAAGAGTATATAAAATATATTCAAGAAGTATTGTAATACCTATATAAGTATAGACTCTATACAAAAATATCAAAATATAAGTTCTTTACTAAGGAGGTAGTATTCCTAGGATATTAAATAGGCACTGACAGTATATCAATAGACCCTGAGAGGGTTAAGTCTATACAGGAATAGCTAGAACCAACCTTATTCAGAGAAATACAAGTATTTCTAGGGTTTACAAATTTCTATCAAGGATTTATTGAAAAATACTTAAGGGTAGTTATACCTATCACAGACTTACTTATAGGGATACAAAAGGGAAAGAAGAAAGGGCTATTTAAGTGGACCCCTAGCGCTATATAGGTATTCCGAATACTTAAAGAACAATTTTCATTAGTACCTATACTTCCCTATTTTAATCCTAAACATTAAATACAGATAGAGACAGACACTTTAAAGGAGGCAATAGGAGCTATACTCTTATAGGCCTATAATAGTGTTAGGAGGCTGGAGGCCTCTAAGCCTGTTACGGGGACCAAGGGTCAGGCAGAGAGAGAGGGACATCTACGATCCCGATCGTACTTAGGGGTGACACTGCGAATTAGCTACACCCCTTCGGGACTAGCTCCAGATGCGTCACATCTATATCTACCTGGCCTCTGCCCTTCATAGACTTACCTTCCTTCAGGTTTAGTTCAATTCATTAATCATACTAATTCCCTGCTCCTCTCGTTACTTGCCTCCGCCACACCACAGTCTAAACCTCTACCAACGAGCGAGACCTGGCAGGGATCTCCTCAGACAACCTCAATACCAACATTCCTCAATCCAGACCCCCTCCTTGGAATTATCATTCTCCTGAAAACTTTCTAGACTGCCAAGACCGCCAAGATCCTACAAACCAACCCAGAACTTCCCAGAACCACCAAGAC
>QQXO01000366.1:0-19438 GCA_003709845.1 Chaetothyriales sp. CBS 134916
TTGTTATGCCTGGAACACCAGTAGGCCGAGGGAGCCCCAAATCCCTCTAAAAAGATGGGGAATCTTGCAATCTGCTGCAAGATTCAGGTGTTCCAATATATATGTGTGTGTCATTGAATCCATTCATGACATATAAGTAATAAATAAGTGATAACTTAACTAGCTATTAAGTCCTGTATCTCTCTCTCTCTTTCATATCAGCTACCTACTATACTATACTATATAAACTCAGTATATAACAGTATATTCTTGCTATATAATAAGTATTTAATAGTTAGTTAGTAGAGAAGTAGCCTATATAATCCGCTAGGAAGCAGCCTATATAATCTACTTAGAAGTAACCCTGAAGCAAAAGAGATAGAGTCAGATTTAGTAAGCCTAAGCTAAAGCTAGCTCTAGTACTAGCACCAGTACCAGCAGGATAATCTACACCGCCACCACTACTACCACCATCAAGGAGAAGGTATTGCTTTAAGCCTAGAAGTATATATTTTGATAGTTCTGCCTTATAACTAAGGCTAGCTAACTAACTAACTTTTCCTTTTAGCTATAGCGCTCAGAGAGATCAAAAAATACCAGGAATATACTTAACTTTTAATCCCTTATACTCCTTTTTAGCGCCTGGTCAGAGAAATCACTAGCGAGATAGCCCTTAGAATACAATACTAAAGCAGTGTAATCAATATACTTCAAGAAATCTACGAGGTATTTCTTGTTTCTGTCTTTACCGGTATAGCCTAATGATTAAATATTGAGTGATAATTAAGTGATAATTCTCTTTAGATATAAATCTCTGCGCTATCTATACAAAGAGAGTGACTATCTAGGCTAAGGATATATAGCTAGCTATATACCTCTGTGGCTGTGGTGTAGGTATATAAAAGGAAGGGAGTATATAGCCATAAATTCCCTGAATTAAAGTTATTTAACTATTAGTTATCATTTTCTTATCCTCTCTAGAAAGTGTACTGTAGTGTCACTGTAGTGTTGTCTCTCTGAGAAGGAAAAAAACACCGGTAATAGCACTATAGTGTTTTATACTCTGCTGTAGCGCGCTGACCAGGGTAATAGTGCAGTAGCGATAATGAAATTAAGCCCTATACACCTCAAACCGGTTGTTTTTATGTCACGAAAATGCGTATCTGATACGGCCGATAATGCTCTATCTAATGCCGTTTAGTATAATGTTGCCTGAATTTTTCTTGCTGCGCGAGGCCAGATTTTGGGTGCAGGAAGGACTTGTGGGGTGTGACACGCCGAAAAGCGCGTGATTTATGATTGACAAGCGGGTGTAGTGTCATGCACGACTATTACTACTTATATATTAAAGATGCTGGTTTAACTGCCTTGATAGAATTCCCAACCTCATGGTATAGTTCTATGTATGCTCTAATAGAATGCTTACTCAGAGGCTTCTTAAATAGTTGTTTGTGTTCTGGGGGTATATGCCATGAATATCTATCTTGAAGGCCTGGTGAGAGACGGACCTGGGATGGTTTAACTTTAATGCCTAAGTTAGACTCTGTTACTGTAATTAGAGCCTAATATCAATGTTTAATTAAGGCTTAACTTACTTAAATGATCAACTAAAGCCTTTCGGTACTTTTGACACTAAACTGCCCGCTGTATATTACTGACTTTGACTGAATATGGTTGTACTGATTCAACTATTAGGAATACGACTTGAATTGAAATTAGCAAACAGGGATAAAGATCATAGTAAGGGCCTTTTCTATATAATAGATAATACTATTTAATAACTGCCTCTAATTTCTGAGGTTGGATTTCAAATATTAAACTCAAAAGAGAGGGAGCCAAAAGAGAGAGCTAAAGAGAGGGCCGAAAAGAGGCGCCAAAAACCGGGAGCCGAAACAGAGGGAGCTAGAAATGGAGGGAGCCGAAAACAGAGGAGTCAAGGTCTACGCGTTTGAGCGACAATTTGATTCTATGACTTCATTGTCCTCTGAAGGGTCTACAGAAGCTTCTGGAATCAGAGAATGAAGGACTGCTAGACCCGCAAAAAGCGGATTCTTAGTTGAGCTGAAAGTGGATTCTTGGTAAGTTGAGCTGAAAGCAGATTCCAGTGTTAGGCCCTGCCCTTTGGGTTCGCCTAATTCGCCAGCTACAAATGCCACAAGGTCATGAAGGCCTCAGGGCCAGGAAGGCCTTGAGGTCATCCGAGCCTTGAGGTCTTCTGGGCCTTGAGGTCTTCCGGGCCTTGGGGTCTTCCGGGCCTTGAGGTCTTCCGGGCTTTGGGGTCTTCCGGGCTGTCTGGACCTTAGGCCCTTAGTGATTGGCTGTTTAGTAAGGGTTCCCCTATTTAACCTGCGCCGCCCTTCGTTTATCCATGCTCTGACACATTGAAGTAGTGAACAGCCTGCTGTCGCTCTCGGTTCTAGCCTAGCTATGCCACCCACTGTACCCTTATGTACAGAGTGGTGTTCATAAGCTTAGCCTGAGGTATTTCCCGGATTTTGCAGGGTTTTCAGGGATAGCCTCCTCTGATCATGCATTCAGTCAGGGTTCTGATGTAGGCCCTGGTCAATGGTTTTGTTTTTTAACAGTAAACTGGCTGCCTCTTTGGCTGGTGTAGGTGTGAGCATGGACGTGTGGGTGTAGCAAAGTGCAGTGTGCAGGTGTTTGGGTTGTTGTTTTAAGCAGTAGATAATGTAACCAATGCAGCAATGTGACACTTCCCTCCTGTGTATTGTTTTCCTTCGGTAAACCTGGTGTCCTTGATGTGGCCGCCAATTGTAACACCTACTCAGTTAGGAAATACGTTAATGATCCACATGGACCCTGTTACAATACTTCAGGGATAATTGTCCTTTCAAACTAGATGAGCTGAGGAGGTTGTCCCGAGCCACATACATAGCTAAGGATAGAATCGCTAGGATGGATGGATATCCTATTACACTACTGAATTCTAGGAGAATGTTTGTAGGATGAAATTTTAAGGACAAGTGTCCTAAGAGTGTGGGCCGAGGACAAATGTCCTGAGAACATGGACACAAATGTCCTAAGAGTGTGGATCGAGGACAAATGTCCTGAGAGGGGAGACACGGGAGAGTCCTCCCAGCAGAAACAGGCTCCCAGAAACATTCTCCTGCTATCCAGAAGTGTAATAGGACATCCATCTATCCTAGTAATTTTGTCCTATCTACATATGTGGCTCAGGACAGTATTCTTCGGCTCATCTAGTTTGAAAGGACAATTCTCCTAAGGGCCTTTAAGGTCACACCACTTCATAAACCAAGCTGCTTCCCCTCCTGTTTCTTATACAGTAGTTGTGCCCCTACTAATAGTTATTATGGCTGTTCTGAGATCTCTATACTGTACCTGTCAGGTGCTCCTTAATCAATTACTGAGAGATTCTACTAGAAACATAATTTCATTTCATGCTCATGCCGTAGTAGAGTGGCTCTCTTTGTATCTTGTACACAGCATACTTTGCTAATCTGTCTAGATATAGCCAGAGAGTAACTGTGGTTAAAATACTAACTATAATCTATATATAGCCTGCCTATATTATATCCTCTAATAAGAAGCTGGTACAAGCCCTATATCTTCTCCGCCATTCAAACCTATTGTTCAATACTGTGGCCCAAAGCTTCATAACCTTCTCATAGCCTCTTCTTCTTCCTATATCCCCTCTTATATCTGCCTTTGCTCTCTTTTGCTTTGTGGAGTCTACCTCTACTTTGATATCTGCTCTTCTTACAGATTTTCGGTAGCTGTGAAGTTGGAGGGTTGATTGGTGAGGTATCTTCATACTGGAGGCGAAGCAGGGGTCTACACTTTTATGGTGTGGCGGAGGCAAGTAACGAGAGGAGCAGGGAATTAGTATGATTAATGAATTGAACTAAACCTGAAGGAAGGTAAGTCTATAAAGGGCAGAGGCCAGGTAGATATAGATGTGACGCATCTGGAGCTAGTCCCGAAGGGGTGTAGCTAATTCGCAGTGTCACCCCTAAGTACGATCGGGATCGCAGATGTCCCTCTCTCTCTGCCTGACCCTTGGTCCCCGTAACAGGCTTAGAGGCCTCCAGCCTCCTAACATTGTACCCCCCCCACTAGGGGTCTTGCTCCTGCAAGGCCTTATTGTCGTCCTCATAGTTTTCCTTGGGTTTCAAGAAGGCTTCTGGTGGCGGCTTAGGCTTAGTTGGGCAGGTAATATGGAAGGCTTTGATTAACTCTGCGCACAGCAGCAGGTGGGTAGGTTCCCAAGTTAGCTCAAAATCACCCTTCTAGTGGACTTTGTACTGCCACTGCTTGGAGGGTCGGTGAAAGCGCACATTCGAGAGGCCAAGTACTTCCTACTCGGTATCATCAGAATCTATTTCGAATGCTCCAGAGTAATCTGGTTACTCGGTCGGGCGGTCATCAGAATTTGCTGGGTGCAAGAGTTCTATATAGAACACAGGATGGATAGGTAGATTCTCTGGTAGAGCAAGTCTGTAGGCACTAGGGTTGATAACTTCAGCAATCTCAAAGGGTCCAAGGTTCTTCATATCCAGTTTAGAGGAAGGCCGGCGGCTTCGGATATTCCTTGCGTCTAGTATGACACGATCTCCAACTTCGTAGGTCTTGGTCATTCTGTGTAGGTCGAAATACTTGCCTATAGATAGGCGATGGCGTTCTAGGTCTTCTTTCAGGTAGGACAGGATCTGGGTAGAGTCTTCTGTAAATCTTGTAGTAGTGATGTCAGTGAGTGGTTCCCCCTCGACCTCTCCACAGAGTTCAAAGTCTGGGTGGTATCTGTAGCAGGTGTAGAAGGGTGTCATGCCTGTGGTTGAGTGTTTGCTATTATTGTATATAATTTCTGCAAGGTTAATCCACTTGGCCTAGTTATCTTGGGTATAGTTCATATAGTGGCGCAGGTATACTTCCAGGGGTTGGTTCATATACTTAGTTTGCCCATTTATTCTTAGATAATATACTGTAGAGGGGGTATAGTCAATTCTAAGGCGCTTGTAGATGTCAGAGAAGGTCTCGTTTATGAACTGAGTGCCTCGGTCTGTGACAATAGTCTTAGGTATTCTATGTAGGTGAATGACTTCAGAGGTAAGCATCTGAGAGAACTTCTTGGCGGATAAGCCTTTATGGGTATAGGGAACAAAGTGTGCTATCTTGGTAAGGGCGTCAATGAAGACGGCTACAGAGTTATATCCCTTACTCTTAGGAAGGCCTATGATGAAGTCGGCACCGATATAGGTCCACCTTCCCTCGGGGATAGGGAGTGGATAGAGGAGTCTATGTATTCTATGTCGGTGGCTCTTGGCTGCTGCGCAGCTCTGGCAACACTGAACCCAGGCTCTTATCTCAGAGTATTGGCTAGGCTAGAAGTAGTCATAACTGACTAGTTCACAGGATCTGTTAATCCCAAAGTGGCCGGCAGCTGGGCGGTCATGGCAGCTAAGTAAGACTTGGTTTCAGAGGGAGTTCTTAGGGCCAGGGGGAATATAAAGGTGTTCTTGGAAGTAGAGAAACCTATCAACTTGGGTCTAGTCATTATCGAGGGTCTTATTGTTCAGGATATTCTCCTGAGCCCAAGAGTCATGCTCTAGGGCCTCAAGGTATTCTAGTCGCAGGAATTCTGGGGGGGCCTTAACTACAGTAAGGCGTAGGAACAGGGTAGACTTGAGCTCATCGGTAGTGAAGTCCGGTCAGCGGGATAAGGTGTCAGCAGGGTTCGAGGTGCTGGGTCAATATTTAATAACAAAGTTGTAGTTGGATAGCTTATTCCGCTATCCCTACTGACAGTGGTTAAGCTTATCACTAGAATTGAACTATTATAGGTTCCTATAGTTAGAGAGCATAGTGATCTGATAAGGGCTCCCTTCAAGGAAGTATCTCTAGTACTTAAAGTATCTCATAATAGCTAAGAGTTCTTGGTCTAGGGTTCTATATCTCTGCTTAGTAGGTATAAACTTCTTGGAGTAGTACATGATTAGGTATCGGTGTCCTTGCTTATCTGTCTAGGACAGGATTCCTCTAGTCTCTATAACAGAAGTATCTGGTTCAATAAATATAGGTAGTTCTGGGTCGTAGTGTACTAATACTAATTCTGAGGTAAATACCTCTTTTAGGTGATCAAAAGCTTCTTGGGTCTTTGGTGTCCATACAAAGTGCTTTCTATTATTCTTCAGGAGGTCGGTTAATAGAGCACAGATCTGGGAGAATCCCCTAATAAAACGGCGGTAAAAGTTAGCAAAGCCCAGAAAAGATAAGATATCCCTGGCTTTCTTGGGCTAAGGCTAATCCTGGATAGCTTCAATACACTCTAGGTATATCTTGAGGGTTCCTAGTTTAATCAAGAAGCCAAGAAAGTCAACTTCCTGGATAAAGAAGCTATACTTGCTGATTTTCGCGAAGAGGTAAGCTTCTCGGAGGTGAGCTAGTACCTTCTTAGTCTTCTTGATACACTCTTCTTAGGTCTCTATATAGATAAGTAGGTTATTGAAGAAGGCAACTACTCCTTGATTAAGGAGGTCACCAAGAGTTCTGTCTATATAAGCCTAGAAGGTTATAGAGGTATTACAAAGACCAAAAGGAAGGACTATGTATTTATAGAGACTATAGTGAGTGTTGAATACTATGAGGTACTTGTACCTAGCAGTAATTCAGATACAGTGGTAGGCTTCTGTAATATTAATCTTGGTGAACTATTTGGAGTTCTTGACTGATTATATCAGATTATCAAATAAAGGGGTCAGGTAGCGGTTCTTAACTGTGATATTATTTAACTTTCGATAGTTAATATAGAAACACTATCCCTTATTATAGGGCTTAGGCACAAAGAAGCAAGGGGAAGTAACTAGGGACATACTTAGGCGTATCTATCCGCGCTCTAGGTAGTCTTTGATATACTTATGCTGAAGCTGGTCACTGACTAGGGATATAGGGATAGGTCTCAGGAAAGGGAGCTTACTCCCAGGCTGGAGAAGGATCTTATAGTCTATATCTAGGCAGAACAGGGGAAGCTCTCATGCTTCGACTGGGCTGAAGTAGTCAGCAAACTCCTTAAGCTCTGGGGGCAACTAGGCGATAATCTCTGAGAGATCTAAGTCTGTAGAGACAGTAGATACTTAAACTCGTTCTCTGAAAGTCTCTTCGGTCATGGCTCGGACTCGGTGTATTTCTGGGTCAAAAAGGTCTTGGTATATTAGGTATACTAGGTTATATCCCACCTTCTGGTGGTTCAGGGCGTCTTTCAGGGTAACTAAGGTCTGGGACTTAACTGTTGCTATGAAGGCTATACTTTCTTTAATAGCGGACTTGAGGTTCTCGAAACTGGAAGGGTCTAGGTCTCTGAGCTTAGTCTGGCGGAACTTCTGCTACTTATTAACTAATTAAGGAGGATACTATTCTTCGTCTTGGAGTAGGTAGGCTTCGGGGTATAGTTCTAGGTTGGTTAGGTCTAGTGTTCTGGGGGAGCTGGCGGGGACTTCTGCAGTAGTTGTTGTAGAATACTGATACAATAGTTATCTTATATCTCCCTATAGCTCATATCCTCCGGTGTGGATATCTGTGATCTTGATCATAAACTGGTCACTATAATCACGATTGTAAATGTCCCTCTGGGTCCCGGCGGTAGGGGTCTCATCCTGTGTGACAGGGGAAGGCGGCTCGTTCCCCTTTAGGCTAAAGGTATCTTGAGCATGGTTAATATCTATATCTAGGTCTCAGAGTCCTGGTCTTCTAAGAGCAAAATCATCTATGATCTCTGCTTCAAAAGCTTTCAATTCCATTTCTGGGAAGTTCTCTATTACGACCTTAATGAGGTGTTCTGGGTGTACATTCTGAGCATTGAATTCTCCCTTGTAGTCCCCTAACACCAGTCCTGAGGGTTCTCCTTTAAGATGGTTCTTCTGGGTAAACTTCCTCGATATTAGGTTAACCTCTGCCCCTCTATCCACCAAGATCTGTGTACTCTGATCATTAACTGTTCTATTAACCTTGAGTTACCTAACTATTCTGCTAGGTTCTCTAGGCTTCCTAGAGGGAATGATCAGCGCCTTCTTGGGCTCTAGAGGGGTTTAGCTAACCTCGGGGTACTCTTCAGGGTACCGGGTGTTGGGTTTATTAGCGGTCGTGTTTGCGGCTTAAGCAGGGAAAGTCGTCTTACAATCTTTCGCGAGGTGACCAGTGAGGCGGTATTTAAGGCAATAGCCTTCTTGGATATAGTGCTTACACTCCTTATCAGTTAGTTTCCTAGGGAAAGAAGTTAATTTGGTTACTTAGAGCTGGGTCTCAGTCTTAGGTTCTAGGTTAGTCTTAGGATAGGTAGTATAATGATTTCCTAGGGATCTAGGACAGGGAAGGGTTCCTGGGGGCTTAGGATCTTAAGTCTTATAAGCTTGCTTCAAGTACCAGAAGTTGTCAGCGGCAATAGCTAGAGGCTTAACTACTCTGAAATTATTCTTGTTGATGTTTCCTATAGCGGTTTCACCGAAGCTATTATAGAGATAAGGGACTAGACCTTCTATAAAGTCTAGGCCCTTACAGGATATATCGATATTAAGTTGGTTGTGAAGCAGTTCAAATTCACCTGTATACTCACAAGCTGAAGTAGTCTGGCGGAGGTTTTGTAGTTACTGGTAACAAAAGGTCTCTATAGAGCCTTTGCTAAGGCACTCATTGTTTATATAGTCGAGGAATTCTTGTTTTATAGTGATCTCTCTCTTCTCTATTATCTTAGAGATCATGCTATAGTAGCGGGAACCTATATAGACCTAGAGTAGGTTCACCTTAGCTTAGTTAGAGGTATAGGTACTTAGGGCTACAGTAATTCAGGTATTATAGTCTCTTATATAGTAATTATAGTCGCCTATAGTACTATCCTATAGTATGATAGCAGGAAGATTTTTAGTTGATTCCTTAGGTATAGGAGTACTACAAGATTCTTAGGCAATCTAGATAAGGGTTATAAGTATATCTTAGGTTAGGAATACTCTATTACTAGTTTGGTTTATAGGGGTCTAGGTTATAGTCAGGGTTTCTAAGTTTTGGCTCTAGGATTTATCTCCTGCTCTGCTGTCTAGAGTAAGTATAGAGAATCCACTAGAGAGGTATAGTACTGAGGTTACTAGGTCTAGGTTCTAGGGTATTACTCGCCACAGCGAGTATCTAGGGCCTTGCTTAGAATCTATTATATAGATGATTCTTAATAAGTAGTTCTAGAAGGTTCTGGAAGTTCTGAGTAGTCTTGGTAGTTCTGGGAAGTTCTAGGAAGTTCTGGATAGTCTTGGTGGTTCTAGAAAGTTCTGAGTGGTCTTGGTGGGTTCTGGGAAGTTCTGGGAAGTTCTGAATAGTCTTAGTGGTTCTAGGAAGTTCTAGGTTAGTTTGTGGGATCTTGGCGGTCTTGGTAGTCTAGAAAGTTTTCAGGAGAATAATAATTCCAAGGAGGGGGTCTGGATTGAGGAATGTTAGTATTGAGGTTGTCTGAGGAGATCCCTGCTAGGTCTTGCTCGTTGGTAGAGGTTTAGACTATGGTGTGGCGGAGGCAAGTAACGAGAGGAGCAGGGAATTAGTATGATTAATAAATTAAACTAAACCTGAAGGAAGGTAAGTCTATGAAGGGTAGAGGCTAGGTAGATATAGATGTGATGTATCTAGAGCTAGTCCCGAAGGGGTGTAGCTAATTCGCAGTGTTACCCCTAAGTACGATCGGGATCGCAGATGTCCCTCTCTCTCTGCCTGACCCTTGGTCCCCGTAACAGGCTTAGAGGCCTCCAGCCTCCTAACAACTTTGGAGGGTGGATAATCAGCCGCTTCGGCAGCTTTGGAATAATGTCTGTAGTTGAATCTGCTTAGGATAGGTCACTACATGATTGATCAGCCTCATAAGGTAGTTCTTGTTCCTGCAGTGGCAGAGTAAAGACTAATCTATCATCAGGATCACTCCCTTAATCTGCTAAGTAGGTGAAGTCCTGGAACATCTTGTTGTCTATTGTGGCATTGCTTTCTCGGAGAGCAGCAGAGGTGTTATATAAGCTCGGCGTATCTTGCCAGGTAGGCGAAAGCCTACTTCTGAGAGTGGTGGGAGTAACAGGTAACTCATCATTATCTGGTGATGATGACAGTGTAACTGATAATGATGGTATGACTAGAGTACTGTCGTATGAGGAGGTCTCTGTGGGAGAGTCATAGTTAAGAGCAAACGAATCTATGACTATGTTTTCATCTTCCCAGGGTAGTGCTGACTCTGTAGCAGGCATAGGAGAGGGAGCAGCAAGGCTGGGAGGGACCAGAGAAGGCTTGCTGGTGTTGTCTGTGTGTGATAACTATAATAACTGTGAAGGCGTAATGGTTGATAAGCTGTGTTGTATTTTCTTCGGTAGTGGGGCCGAAAACTCTTCCTAGGTTATCAAGGACCATTCTTCACCTTGGCTAGAAGATTTTCTCTTCAGCTTAGGGCCTTAGGCGGGATCCCCTAATGAGACTGTTGAGCTGTTGTCCTGTTTGGGCTGTATATAACTAAGACTATACTCATCGATAAGATAAAACCAGAAATCCTTGTCTGAATAAAGGCTCTTGTTACAGAGTGGGTGAGGGTATATAAGTAGTAAAGACTGTTCTTTAAGATATAACTCAATATGCTTCCAAAGTATATGGTCACAACACCATGACTTAAGATGTTGTGCTGCTGGTAAAGTGATATTTGCTGGTAAAGTGATATCTCCTAGACAGAAAGGACAGTATCCTGGGTGTACTAGAGTATGGTAATAGGTGATTATACCACACTTCTTCGAGGTTAGAGTCTGGAGGTAGACCTGACAGTGGTTTTCCCATTCTTCTGATCTAAGTACCTAATTAAAGCATAGATAGTAATAGTGGATATCATCTTGTAAGCGCTCGGCTCTACTTACTATCTCGCGATAACGTAGTTTATCACTAAGCCGCCCACATCACCTAGTCGCCCACTTTTCTCAATTTCGTCTACCTCAACTTCAACACGCGATTTCTTCCACCATAACTATGGTAGATCCTAGTATTGAGTCTCGTATTATTCTTACAATAGATATAAAGCGCAGCAACCCAAAATTAAGCATTCGATATCTCGCAGAGTAGTTCAATATCCCACGAACAACCTTACAAGATAGAATAGCTAGAAAATCTTTAAAGGCTAATACCCAGGGTAGTCAATCAAATTTAATAAGAAGCGAGGAGGATATAATTGTTTAATATATACTACAACTAGATTCAAGAGGATTTTCGCCTTAGAAAGCCGATATAGAAGATATAGTAAATCTCCTACTAGTTAAGCGTGATACACAATATATCGGGAAGTACTGGACTGATCGCTTTATTACACAATAACCAGAGCTCTATATATATTTTTCTTGCCTATACGATTATCAGAGGGCCTTATAAGAAGATCCTGATATATTAAATATATAGTTCTATCTGGTCACTAATATACACGCGAAATACAGGATCTAGGACAGTGATTTCTACAACTTCAACAAGATAGGCTTCATAATAGGTATGATCTGTACTGGGATAGTGGTTATACACTCAGATTGAATCAACTGGCTAAAGGCTATCCAGCCTGGTAACTAAGAATAGGCTACTGTAATTTATACTGTTACAGTAGATAGCTATATAGTACCACCTTTCCTCTGTGTTACAGGCTGTTTCTACCTTGCTGCCTAGTACTCTAATAGCCATATTCTAAGTACCTAGGTTATCAAAATAACCCTAAATAGCTAGACTGATCATGAGATAGGCCTTAAATAGCTTCAGTACTTTAATCAGCAGACAAAGGCTTATCAAAAGGGTTAATATCAGATGCTTATACTTAATAGGTATAAAAGCTATATTAATACAGAATTTTGTAAGGGCTTGTGACAGGATTGATACGCTATCTGCAGGGGCTTCTATTAACAAGAAGGTTTTCTTGAAGAGAAGGCATTCTAGGGCAGCAGGAGCTGCTGGAATAAGTACTCCCTCTTCCCTACCCTGATCTTGGTATATATCCGCTTCTGTCCAGTTCTGGAAACATCTCTGCTCTTCCAGACATATCTTTATCCTTCTGGGCGTATCTCTACCCTTCTAGGTATATCTCTGCTCTTCTGGATGTATCTCTACTCTAGATATATCTCCTCCTCTAGTCTCAGACAATCTGTGGTGGCGTAGCTTCCTGTTAGAAAGAGGGGACAAGAGTTATAGATAGGGTTGTTATCCACAACTCCGAAATAGGAAGGTTACCCAATGTTTTTTGCAAAGCTTTTGCGTGGGCCTACTGAACCTAGGGCCAGCCAGGTTGTTACTGGCGTCAGCTAAGACCTTTTCAGGGCGTAGCCCTTGATATTACCCCCCTCTTTTATCCCTTTTGTTAGAGATAGATATCTAGTGCTTATGTTTCCTTAATGTTTTCCGCTGGTTGCTAGTCTAGTTCTGCCTAGCCGATCTACTTAACTAGATATTCTAGCTTCTTAGGGCCTCCTCTGCCTCTTCCCCAGACTGTCCGTTTATCCAGGATCTTTTCAACTGAGTACTTCTCTTCACTATTAACCTAGATAGGTTCTGGCTGTGAGTTACCTACTTACTAGCTCAGGAATAGGTCTGATATAACTAGCCTCAGTAGGTCAATATTGAAGATATTGTATACTCCCCCTGGTATATCTAACCGGTAGCTATAAGGCCCTATAACCTCCGTTACTATATACTTCGCTGCTCTTAGGCCTAGTTTTTTGCTTAGCCGGGTTATCTTGATATTCTTTAGGTCTAACCAAACTTTATCTCCTATCTAGTATACTGGTAAGGGGTTCCTATATCAGTTTATCTGTCTCTCTTGCTCTTACTGTACTGCTGCTATCGCTGTTTAAGCCTATTAGGTCACTTCTTATAGCTTTGCTATAATTACTTCTCTCTTCTTTACTGGTGGTCTTAGTATATTGTTTCCTTTTTCTATATTGTCCCCTTCTATATTATTGAAGAGCTAGAATAGTTCTAGGTAGTACCTATATACCAGGAAGAATAGGGATAGTCCTGTACTCGTTAAGTCTCTCCTGTTAAGCACTAACTAGACTATAGGTAGTATCTCTGCCTAGTTATCTTATTTGAAGTTTACCTACTGGCATAGTATAACTTCAACTTCTGTGTTTACCCTTTCTGTCTGCCTATCTGTTTCTAGGTGGTATACTATCAATAGTTATTGTTTGATACTGAGTAGTTTATATATCTTCTGCTACAGGCTATTCACGAATTAAGGTCCTCTATCCGATATAATAGTAGTTGGTGGCCTGTGAAACTAATAAAATACTCGAATAAACAACTTCGCGACATAGTCTATCTCTAGCGACTCACAGGGTTTAAGGATAACTTCCTTTCCTAATCGGTCAGTGATTACCAGGATATTCTTATAGCCTTGGCTTCTAGGGAGCGGTCCAATGAAGTCTATAGCGATTTCCTTCCACTACTATAAAGGAACAGGCAGTAGGCGTAACAGACCTTGTTTCCGGTTTCACCAAACTTTCGCTTATCCGCAGATATCACAGTTCCTCACAAATCATTAGATATCTGCTTCTATTCTAGGCCAGAAGAATTATCTTCTCATGATTGCTGTTATTCTATTCTTACCTAGGTGCCCTGTGAGTATTGAATTATAGGCTTCCTGGATTAACCTTGTTCTTAGGGGTTCATGATTTAGGACCTATCTCTGCCCTCAGAAACACAATAAGCTGTCTAGGGCTATCTTATAATCAGCAATAGAGACTTTTACCTATTCCTGGAGGGTGTCCAGGAAGACGTGTTTTTGCTTTTATACTGCCGCTATTAAGATTTCGAAGTCAGGGTTAACCTGCTTGCCCTTCTCCCAGAGTCAACTCAGCTCATCCTCTACTAGGGTTGTTTAGCCTATTACAGGGGTATCTACAATACTTATTACCAGTCTCCCTGTTACTAGTGTCTGCTACCTTTGCTGCACCAGTATGTTTGATCTATAATATGTATCATAGGTCAGCCCCTTTTCTATTGTTTGGTCGCTTAGTCTGTTAAATCCTTTAGGTCTTATTCTTATAGTATTAGCCTTAATCATCCCTTCTGGTATCAGGCGTACTATTCTCAGCTAGAGTCGTTTGTTATTAATAGATATTGGTAGGTCTTACTCCTACCGGGATAATATATCTAGCTTCTATCTCTCCTTACCTAGTCTATACTGAATTACAGGGTTAAACTTGCTCAGTACTAGCTACTATCTTATCTATTGTTCCGAGAGTCGCTGGATTTTATTGAAGTACTTGAGGTTCTTATAGTCAGTAAGGATTATGAATTCCCTAATACTCTTAAGCTTAGCTTCCTATTCTTACAGGCACTTAATAATTACCAGTATTTCCTTGTCATAGATCTTATAATTATATTCTGCTAGGTTGTTCTTTTTAGAGAAGAAGGCTACTGATTACAGGATACCTTGATCGTTGTATTGAGATATTATCCCTCTAGTATAGTATCCGGATAAATCTATCTCTAGTATTATCTCCCTTTCTGGATTAAACTACACTAGTACAGGTACTGTTATAAATACCTTCTTCAGTTTCTTAAATACCTCTTCTATTTCTTGGTTCTATATAAATAGTATCCCTTTTCGTGTTAGGTTATATAATAGTATAGTTAGTTACAAATAGTCTTTAATAAACCGCTGATAGAAGTTGGTAAACCCTAGGAAGCTTTAGATTCCTTTCATATTCTTAGGTACTTTCTATTCCTTGATAGCCTTTACCTTCTCAGGATCTATGCTCAGGCCCTTCTCCGTATTAATGATAAACCCAAGGTATTTAGTAGACTTTACCTTAAATTTGTATTTATTGATATCAAGCTGGAGACCAGTAGTATTCAACTTCTTGAGGACCTTGAGGATATATTCGCGGTATTATGCCTGACTACCTTCTGAGAAGATCAGTATATTGTCTATATATATAGAGACAAAATCATCTAAGAAGTCTCGCAGAGTGTGGTTGATATACCTCTAGAAGGTACTTAGTGTATTAGTAAGTCCAAAAGGGGTAACTAACTATTCAAAGAGGCCAAACCGGGTATAGAACACGGTTAGCTACTTATCTCCTTCTGCGATCTGAATCTTGTAAAATACTGTAGAGATATTAAGCTTAGTGAACTATTTTGCTTTGCTGATATAGCTCAGTGTCTCTTGAATCTGCGGTAGGGGGTAGTGGTCCTTGCAGATAATTATATTTAGGGCACAGTAATCTATACAGAACCTTAGTCCTCCTCCAGGTTTTCTCACGAACAAAACTAGAGCCGCTGCAGGTGAGTTGCTTACTTAAATGAAGTTCTTATCCAATAGTTCTAATAGCATTTTATATAGCACCAGCAATTCTTCTCTTAATATATTGTATAGGGGCCCCTAGGGGGCCTCTAGTGTTTTTCTATTTTTGTCTTTTACCAGCTTAATCTGGTGGTTGATTCCCTGGCAATAGGGTAGTAATTTTTCCGCTTCCTTCTATTCGAACAGCTTAGGGTATTGTTTATATACCTATAGGGGTAGCTTTTCCTTCGGGGAGGGCCAGACTTTGGTCCTTAACACTTTGTTTATATCTTCCAGACTTACTGTGAAGACTATCGCCTTTCTTTTCTCTCTTCCTTTGCGAGCCAGTAGCTTAAAGGCTGCTGTGCTTACTTATTGATGACTATACTGGGGCCCTGCCCTGTCTTTGTATAGTATTATTCTGGTATCCTTGAAGATTAAAGCACTGGCTTCCGTGTCTTTGATTATATGGTTAAGCCTTAACCATAGATACCTAAGGAGGATAAGGTATTCTTCTATCCTTAGTACTATATAGAGGTAGGCTTTCTCAGTAACCCTTCCTCCTATATCTAGTTTTAAGGTTACTGCCTCTGTTATAGTATCCCCCGAAACATAGTCCACTAACTACAGGGCTATTAGCCTATAGGGTATCTATATTAGCTTTAGGTAAGAGGCTACTCAAGAGTTAATCAATCTATAAGAAAGGCAGCCACTATCAATAAGGACTAATAGAGACTCAGTATTATTAACAATAGTAGATACTCTAAATAGTCTATCTTCTATATACTTCTTCTCGAAATATTCAAACTCTCTTTATTCCTTCACTTTCTGCTTTCTCTGCTCCTGTACCTGTCTTTATATAGGAGCTACTTGTTTTCTGAGTTACTATCTTTCTCTGTCTCCTCTACTAGAGGTAGGTTAGGTATCGCTATTTAGGTTATATTAGTCTACTAGGGGTATTTAGCAGGCTTCTGCTTATAGTCCCTAGCGAAGTAGCTAGGTTCCCTACAGCAAAAGTAATACCCCCTTTCTTTTTATTGAGCAATTTCTGCCTTACTTACCTACTTAGCCCTTTTTGTTACTGTATTAGCTATAGTGGTTAGTTACCAATCTATAGTATCCCCTAGGGATAGGTCTATAGTAGCTATAGGCTGCTTACCCTTTGGTCCCTAGTTTATTGTTACTCACTATTCCCTACTCTTTTATTTTCAGATAGCTTCTAGATTAGTGCTTACTAACTGTAGCTGTTCATAGTACCTCTTATAGGTATCTAGGACTATAAGGGCTATAGTTATCTCCAAGATATTAGTGGAGAGACAGTTACAAAGGAATATCTTCTTTACTATATTGTCCTAGGTAATCCCTCCTGTATCAAGAAGGGTCCTATCAAATTCTGCGAGGAAGGTATGAAATACCTTGTTGCCTTGCTTTATTTAGCCTAGCTTATATAAGGCTTATTCTGCTGATTCCTTATTATTGTAGGCTGTCTTGAGTTGTTATAGTAGGTTACTAACTATTATTTCACTAGTTTCCTTGATATTATTAACCTAAGAGCTAACTTACTTCAGAGCTCCTTCTCTAAGTCTACTGTAGATATACCAGAACTTAGTATTCTCAGTTTCCGCTGATTTATTAATCTATAGTTTTATATAGGCTTAGGTTATCTAGGGCTTGAATTCACTTCGTTTCCCCTTGAACTCGGTGAGTTCAGGTAGTTTTGCTTTCTAGGGTTTTAAGACTTCAGACTGCTAAGTTGTTTCTGTTGGGGTGTCTATTACAGTTTTTCTGTTATTGTTTTACCTAAGTAGTTAATACTCTAGTTGAGCTATTTATTCTTATTGCTTAGTAATCATTTGGAAGAGTATAGAAGCCTAAGCTAGGGGTGCTCCTTTGTCGTGTTCTATTAGGGTTGCTATAGTCCTAATATCAATTAATAACTAATGAAAGTAGGAAGAAAACCTAATATAAGGGCTTACGATAGGATTGATACACTATCTGTAGGGGCTTCTATTAATAAGAAGGTTTTCTTGAAGAGAAGGTATTCTAGGGCAGTAGGAGCTGCTGGAATAAGTACTCCCTCTTCCCTACCCTGATCTTGGTATATATCCGCTTCTATCTAGTTCTAGAAATATCTCTACTCTTCCAGATATATCTTTGTCCTTCTGGGTGTATCTCTACCCTTCTGGGTATGTCTCTGCTCTTCTGGATATATCTCTGCTCTAGATATATCTCCTCCTCTAGTCTCAGATAATCTGTGGTGGCGCAGCTTCCTGTCGGAAAGAGGGGACAAGAGTTATAGATAGGGTTGTTATCTATAACTCTGAAATAGGAAGGTTACCCGATGTTTTTTGTAAAGCTTTTGTGTAGGCCTGCTGAACCCAGGGCCAGCCAGGTCGTCGCTGGTGTCAGCCAAGACCTTTTCAGGGCGCAGCCCTTGACAAATTTGATGAATACTGCAAGGCTAGCAGGATTATACTACTCTATTTACTAAGCTACTCCTTGTATCTAATCTAGCTACTTAATATTGGTATTTTTGGTCTATTAAAGAAGGTATATAGTAGCTAAATCTTATTCTTTACCTAGGCTAATATTATATATATTACTAAGGATAACTTCTTCCCTGCTTTCAAGGCTGCCTTTGAGATAGTCTTTACAGAACAAAATATTAAGAGTGGCTTTCGGGGGGCTGGCCTAGTTCCCTAGAATCCAGAAGCTATGATTTCAAAGCTTAATATAAGATTATAGACACCAACACCTCCTAGGACTTCCAATGATCTACCTCTACCTTAGGTCTCCTAGACACCTTAAACTACTATTGAAGCTCTTTTATAGTCAACTTTGATCAAGTATCAAGTAGCCAAACACTAAGGGAGCTCCCCGACACTAATTTTGATATCTATTAACTAACTAGCAAAGGCTACAGTAAGTATTAGTTACTAGCTGACACTTTTAACTAGGGAGGTTAAAGCCCTTTAAGAAGCCAATAAGGCCCTTTCAAAGCGGTGTAGGGCTAAAAGAACAAGATTACAAGATTCAGGGCCTCTTACTAGTAGGAAAGCTAGCCAGCTTTTAGTAGAAAAAGGTATAGTAAACAAGGAAGGATATAATGAAGATATAGAGGAGGGACTATCAAAGCAGTATAAGACAGGTGCACGGCTTTGTGGTATCTGCTGCAAGAGTGGTTATAATATAAGAACTTGCTTAGAGGCTGAAGATATAGATGATTCAGTAACTTCTGATATATTTAATTCTATAGAGTATGTTTCTAGGTAAGTTGCAGGGATTAGAAGTTAGGGGGTGGGGAAAAGTGGGCGACTAGGTGATGTGGGCGGCTTAGTGATAAACTACGTTATATATATACTTATATATACTGGTTATATTGGGTTTTAGGGAGTCTATAGAAAGTCAGTTATTTTTGTTGTTTTCCAGCTCTCCAGAGATGAAGGCTTACCGGTTGAGCTCAAGTTGATAGTACTTAATAGGATAAGCCCTGTTAGTAGGCTAATTATCTTGAAGGTAGAGCACAGAAAAGTCTTGAGTATAGAGAGAATAGAGGTCTTCCATGGTAAGCTACCTATCCTCTGGTATAAGAGGTTTATCCAATGCCAGTCTCTGAGCAACTTGTTTATACTCAGGAAACAGGAGACAGGCTTTCGACAAGGTCAGTCTAATCTTGGTTATAAGCTTACTCCTTTCCTTGTATGAGGATTTTCTAGTCTTGGCATTGTTGAATCTACTTCTCCTGGTACTCACACAGGGTCTGGCCCTTCAGAGTCTTCCGGTAGTTAGCCAAGCACTTTTTTGATTCCCTGAGGCTAGAGGGATCCTTATATGAAGACTTCTGGACCTCCGCTTGAAGCTTCTGTAACTATAGATCCTCTTTTAGGCTCTCTTCAATATGAATAGGTAGTTCATAGGGTAGTCCTTATTCCCGGAATCTCTCAAGACTTTGAAAATAGTCGATGTGGCGGTGGTTAACTAGCTCACCAAGGAAGGCACCTTAGCTATTGACAGATGAAGTATTCGCAATATAGCTCTGACCAAAAATCTATAGGTCAGCCTAAGTGAGATACTGTGATCGCTGAACCTCTGTCATCATAGTTTTTTTCCGCCAAGCCCTGAGAGCCCAGGGGTCCCCTGGGCTCAAATAGGCAAACTACTGTACTTTGA
>QQXO01000367.1:0-19394 GCA_003709845.1 Chaetothyriales sp. CBS 134916
CGAGATGCTCGTGATATCTTCAAGGCGTTTGCAAAGGCATCATCAAAGACTCAATCTAAAGCAAACGAAGAACCACAGGATACGACAATGGTAGACGCTGATGAAGAAGGAGAGTCAGAGGACGAAGCCATGTTCTTGGACACCAACACGCGAAAATCAGGCACCAAGCGAGAGTCAGATGCCAGGAAGGAGCGCGAGGACAAAGCGGCTAAATTGAGGAAGATGATGGATAGCGATGACGACGAAGCTAGAGAAGGAGAGAAACCAAAGCAGACGGAAACCGATGCGACCAAGAAAGGTGCAGCAACAGAGGCCGGAGAAGAAGAAAAGGCAGAGGGAGGGGAAGAGGCTGTTGTATGGTCAGACAGCGACGCTGATGACAGGCAACAGCAGCAGCAGCAACAACAACAACAACCCGCGCACGTGCTGCCAGCTGGGCCAAGAAGGAAGCGCGGCAAGCGCAAAGTCATCAAGAAGCGAACCACGAAAGATGAAGAGGGCTTTCTCGTCACCAAAGAGGAAGAGGTATGGGAGGATTTCAGCGAGACGGACAATGATGAGCCCAGGAAAGCAACAGCAGCGCCGCAGCCACAGCCACCATCAAAGAAGAATTTCCTAGCTGCTGCTGCTAAGGACAAGGGTGGTAACAATGGTAAGGCTGCGGCGGGCAAGAAGACCAAGGCCGACATTAGAGGATTCTTTGGCAAGAAGTAGTAGGTAGCACCTGCTCAGCTGAAATAAGGTTGGTAGTGTTGTTGTTGCTGCTGCTGCTGCTGTTGTTGTTGTTGTTTGTCGCTAGGTTGCCTGCTTGTAGGCACTTCCCAGCATGATGAAAGATATGCATTAACTTAGGGTATGAATATTGTGTTTTGTTCAGAACGACATTATCCACCTTGGCTTTTTCATGGCGGCCTCCTTCATTCCTTCCTTTCTTATGTTCTTTCTTATGTTCTTCAAAGTAGTACGCCGCCGTATGTGTTGCATGGTCAGCACGAAAAGTAAATGAAACGTGTTTTTCGTTCAGTCCATTTTCATTAAATATTCCCTTGTTCCCCCACCAAAAAAAAGACTAAAAACTTTCACTTCACAAACCCTTGGCCAACCACATACCGGCCCAGACCCTCGTTCAGGACCAATTCCGGCTTGTGTTCTGCCAAGAACAGAATTGTCTGGGCAAAGACGCTGTTTGCCCACGCGAACCACGGGCGCGTCATGCCGTCGCCAACGATGGGAGTCACGCCCGTCTCGATGTTGACGCTCTCGTTAATCAAACCAAATATGCTCACGTTCTTGACGCGCTCAAGGCACTCGATGATTTCCGAGTCGTTGTTGGACGAAGTCATGGCTTGCACGAGCAGCGACATGGGCCACGCATTGCGGAGGCCCACGTGCGGGCCGCCGATGCCGGCGAAATGCTTGCCAGAAAGGTAGTATGGGTTCGCGGGTGAGAGGATCATGCGACGTGTGTTCTGGTAGATGTCGTCTGAGGCATCGACGAAGCCGAGCAGGGGCAGCGATAGGAGCGATGGCACGTTCGCGTCGTCCATCAGCAAGTGGCTCCCATAACCGTCGACTTCGTAGGCAAACACTTTGCCGTGCACGGGGTGGTCAACGACGGCATGGTCGTAGATGCCGGTCCGGATCTGTTGCGATCGTGCTGCTAGGTCGGCCGCTAGGTCGGACACGGCGCGTGAAGTGAAGTGCAAGGGCACGGTGGGTGCGTAGGAGGAGAGTATCTGCGATGTGCGGTTCAGTTCAACGGACATCATGGCGTTGGCAGGGATGAGAAAGCCAAAAATGGTCGCGTCGTCGGACGGCCGGAAGGCAGACCGGACGAGGCCTGTATCGGCAGCGAGTGGGTTGCCGATGCCTAGCAAGTTGAGCGTCTCGGTGCCAGAGGAGGTATGGCGGGAGAAGGTGTATTCGTTGTGCAGATATTCGTGGGTGGTGCTATTGAACGTAGGCTGAGATTGCGCGTCAAGCACGGAGAGGACCGTGTTTAGGGCCTTGAACCAGCGTTGAGTGAGGAAGGCAGTGGAGCCGGTAGCAGCGTTATACTGGTTGGAGAGGGATAGAAAGTTGGCAAGCGAATCGAGCTCATATTTGCATTCGAAGACGACCAAGGATTCGTAGGCTGGGTGGACACTGTCTTCCATGCCGGAGCGAACGGGATTAAGACCGGACGAGGACGGAGGCTGAAAGGCATTGCAGTAGGGAGATTGGATCACGTACTCGACCTGGGTGTTGATCGCGCCGAGCAGGAGGTTCGATATGTCAGCGGACGTCGATGCCAAGGATTGGTATTGTGACAGTTGGTTTGTAGAGTCCCGTAGCCACTCGGCATTGATGTCGCCGGTGACAATGAAGGACTGCGCGCCCTGCCAGCGGTCTTGATCGCGCGGCAGACTGAACTTCGGGCCATGGTTCTTGTCGCCGTCCACATGCCACCGGACAGTGGTGTCCAGGGTGTTTGGGAAGGCATTGCGGAATATTTGGGCAAGATCGCGGTCCTTTATATTCGGAAACAAGTCATCAATGACTTTTTCGACAGCCGGAGAAGAGAATTTGCGGCAACGCGGGTGAGGCCGCTGAAATGGAAGCTGGAGTGGTCCATCACTGAAGGGCTTGCTATGTCATGTATAAGATTGGAGTGGTGCAACTGGCGGGGCACAGGCTCACTGGAAACCTAGGGCATATTGGGTGTATTCAGGACAGAGGGCCTCCAGCACCTCCTCACTCAGTCCAGGCACATCGAAATTACCGGCATGTAGATGGCCGGCCTCCGACGCTTGGACAAGGGCAATGCGCACACAGGTCGGGAGTAGCAAGAGCTGGCTCAGCTTCATGGTGGACCATATGACGCGTTAGTGCTTGAAAAGGGCAACGCCAAAACTACAGCGATACAAGTCCTGCTACTGCTTCTGCTCGCATGCTCTAACTTAGCGGCTTGCTGCACGTAGCCAGTGTTCGCGCGATGCGATGTTCACGCGATGTTTCGTTTCAAACTGTCTCAGCCGTCTGGGTATTGGCTTCAGCCTTGCGGCGCCGAGCCGGCCTTGTTACGTCATCGACGCCTCGCCAAGAGCACCCAGACTTCATTGCTCAAATGAGGACAGCTGAGATATTGACGCTAAACTCTCCCCTGTACTACTTGTGGGCAAATTGATAATCACAATGTGATGGTCTAGTCTGATTTGGAAAAGCTCAGTAAGAACAGGAGAGGCCAAAGACTGCCCAAGACATAATGTCCCAAAGTGTCTGCAATTCCTCCCTTATTCCTTGGGGATTTGGAGATCGCGCTTGCCAATGTTCCACCAGTTTCACCAATGATATCGCTCAGGGATTTCTGTTTTGAATCGCTTACACATCTGACGTTACAGATGAATAGGAGAGCCTCCACACCTCGTTTATCGTGCCTCACAAGCGGAGTCATGTGGTAAGCACACACTACGATCAAGTTGAAAACCGCCGCTGGCCATAATTGCGCCGCAGTTCGACCGTGTATTTATTTTGTAGAGACATGCCTACTGTTGCCGGCAGCTGGCAGGAAGATCGCGCTCAATACTCAAGTCGAAGCTGAGTACTTGTCTCGCATGTTGCCATGCTATCCATGGCCAGATTCAGCACATCTATCTTTTTCACGGCCGCTCTGATCTTGACCGCCAGTCTCTTCCTTCTGGCTCAAAATTATGATGTAATTCGCCGACCCGACCGCGAATTCGACCCTCTGCCATCCACCTCCCCCAAAACCGTCCACTCCGATGCTTTGCCTGTCCACTCCGCCTTCCCCGCTGCCTTACCACCCGCCCCCTCCGATGCCCTGCCATTCCATTCTGAACAAACCGCCAAGGTTGCAAAGGTTTCAGTCATCTACGGCGAGGTCAATGAATACTACGACGCGGCCATCCAGAGCCATCGGCGTCATGCGAGTCGCCATGGCTACCCCTTCCACACCCTCCGGCATCCTGTGTCCGAAGGGTATTGGAACAAGGCCGAATACCTGCATGCCTTACTTGTGATGGAACTGGCCAAGCCCGTGGGCGACCGGATGAAGTGGTTAATGTGGGTGGACGCAGACTCGGCCATCATCAATCCTCTATTGCCGATCGAGATCTTCCTCCCTCCCGAAGGCTTCCACGATGTCCATTTTTTGGGCAATAAGGATCAAAATGGACTAAACACAGGTGTCTTCTTCGTTCGGGTACATCAGTGGTCGGTCAAGATGTTCACCAAGACGCTGGGCTTCCCTATCTTTAAAACAGATATCGATCTTGGATTTTCGGCCGATCAGACTGCAATGGCTTTGATCTTCAACGAAACTGAGAATCAGCCGCATGTTTTGTACCAGCCACGCAAATGGTACAATACATACCAGTTTCACCATGGCTATGAAGGCGTACCAGGAAACTTGCTAGTTCATTTTCCTGGCCTTGAAGAGGATCGGTGGGATCAAATGGGTGGCTGGTTGCAAACACTCAACAATCCTGGATCCGCCGTGAAATGGGAGGTGCCCTATGAAGATACTTACTATCCACGCGAAATCGCAGCTTTTTGGGAGCAGATTCGAACAGGTCGCGACGTGATCGAACGTGCCAAAGGCAAAATAGAACAGCAAGTCAAAGAAGAGCTGGTCACGGAAGAGCAAGTTGGGAACTTGACGCTCTCTGCGGCCGTACGCGACCTGGAATTCAGCCTGGCTTTTGAAACTGACCAGCCGGACTTGGTGCAACAAGCCATTACACGGGTTGTCGACGTCCTCGAGAGCTGAATGGGCTGCGACAGCGTGACATACGCCAGTAAACGCGGCAGATGCACCGTTCGATCTATTTAGCCCAGGGACAAGCATTCAGGACATAGAGCACACAGCCTCCTCCTAGCAGTATCAGGTCACGAACGGAGGCTCCAACTTGAAATGTCTCTATGGCACTCTGCAGAACCGTGACATCAAGGCCTGTTTAGGACATCAAGGCCTGTTTAGGACATCAAGGCCTGTTTAGGACATCAAGGCCTGTTTAGGACATCAAGGCCTGCTTACGACATCAAGGCCTGTTTAGGACATCAAGGCCTGCTTACGACATCAAGGCCTTCTTACGACATCATGGCCTGCTTACGACATCAAATTCCCGAGTCAAGCAGGACAACACCGTTCAAGGCCGCTGTCCGGATCGAAGTTCTGCGAGTTCCACTAATGGAAAACCGCAATCCTACAGCCTACACGATCAATACCACTTGAATTCATCCTGAATAAGGTGGAGTCATTGTTTTCCACTGATGCCAAATCCTGTGGAATATGATGCCCAGTGAAGAGTTGGCATGTGCACGCTTGTGTTTTAATGCAGGGTTCCCAAATTGAAGCCGGGGAACAGGACTACAAAGTTGCTTTGCAGCTCAGAGATAAAACTGTACTGATCATGTTATGAAGACCATATAAGCTATGGTCCAGAAGCCACGCCAGATATCCGAGTGACTTGCTGTTTGCCATTTTTGTCTAAGCATTAATTAATTTATGCCAGATGGGTGACTTGCCGTACCGTAGTGTATGGTAGTTCTAGTAACTGGGCTGTGCTTGGCATATTTGCCGTGTTTGTACACCACATATTCCCCGAATGGCAGCATGCCGATGCCCTCGACAGGCCACAGTCTCCCAATGTGTCATCGATTATCATCCAACTCCTACACGCCTTCTCCCAAGATCCAACGGAATTCTTGGTATTAGTATAGGGCAAGCTGCGCCGGAAGATGAGCCCGTGACTCTGCACGCCCTTGTAATTACCCGCCAACTCCCCATAGCCGAGGCGACAGCGACGTTGCCATGAACACGTGGTTGCCTTCCCTGGCGCTACTCACCTGCCTGGTGGGTGCAGCCTGGGGCACTGAGGTCCAACTGGTACGAGAATAGCGCTCAGTGCGCGCGGCCGTCATCGCCGGCGCCGGCGCCGCTGCTGTTGTTGTTGTAGTTGTTGCTCACTCTCGCTGACTGCCACAGAAACAAGATGACGCAAACCGACAGCGCTGTTCAGGGATGTACTCACAGAAAGCGTGGGGCGGCCCCACCGATTCCTCGATCCTCGTCAACTTCGCAAAGGACGAAGAGGCCGGAGACTCGGATCCAGTCGTGTCTCTGCTCATCTTCGAGTGGAACGACCGAGCCTTCATCGGCCAACGACATCCCTTCGCAAATCCAGGCGATGACCTGGAGGTGATATGCAATCAGGGCAACATCGACGTGGGTCTGTGCCAGCAAGACGACCTGGGCGCCTTCATTCTCGAACCCAATGCCACATTTGCCAGGGCTCCGTTCTTTACGCAAGCTATTCACCTCAACAACGCTCCTGCCATTCAATACCCGGTCCGCAGCACAGGGTACTACTGTATTTCCTCATACGCCTTTTCCAACCACGACTACCAAGCCGTCGTAGCCTTCCACAATGCTTACGGCGAACTTCCGGCCACACAGATCGCCAAACTCCCATTCTATGGCGGACTCACCATTACCTACGCCGTGCTCGGTATCTTCTGGGCATTCCTCTATATCCAAAACCGCTCAGACATCCTTCCGGTTCAGAACTACATCACGGCCACCCTTATTTTCCTCGTGGTCGAGCAGCTCATCACATGGGGCTTCTACGATTATCAAAACCGACACGGCGATAATGCATTCAACAAAGTCCTACTCGTCGTCGTCTCCATCCTCAATGCAGGGCGCAACTCCTTGTCCTTCTTCCTCCTACTCATTGTTTGTATGGGCTACGGCGTCGTGAAGCCCACGCTCGGCCGGACCATGATTTATGTCCGTATCCTTGCGATTGTTCACTTCGTCTTTGGAGTCATCTACGCCGTCGCTTCTCTCTCCCTCACACCCGACAACGTCGGTCCCATTGTGCTCTTTGTCATTCTTCCCCTGGCCGGGACTCTGACCGTCTTCTATGTGTGGATCTTGTCGTCTCTGAACTTGACGATGAAAGACCTCATCAATCGCAAACAGAAGACCAAGGCGCTCATGTACAAGCACTTGTGGTGGTGCCTATTGGGTTCTATACTTGTCATCTTTTTCTTCTTTTTCATTAACAGCATTGCCTTTGCTGGTTCATCTGAGGAAGACTTCGTTCCAAAGCACTGGCAAACTCGATGGTTCGTGTTGGATGGCTGGCTCAACATTGTGTACTTGTTCGACATTGCTTTCGTCGCGTATCTGTGGCGGCCGACCGCGAACAACCGGCGCTTTGCCATGTCTGATGAGGTAAACATGTCCTAATCATTGCTCGATTGACATAAGCTAACAGTCGCCCAGTTGGCACAAGACGATGACGGCTTTGAAATTCGCTCGATTCACTCCCGCGACTCGCTAGACGACCTCTCTGATATCAATGATGTAGAAGTTGGAGCCGTGAAAGCGGCCGAGGAACTCGGCGAGTCAGCATCCAGTGCCGACGCCTCTAATCCTACCGAGACTTCTCGAGCGAATATACAACAGCCCAACTGCAAGGTGAATGAGGTGCCACTAGTGACAAGAGCAAGAGGGAGTCTAGATGGGGAGACCATTTTTGCCGTGGGCGAGGGTGATGGAGATGGAGAGTGGAGCGAGGGGGAGGAGGATGATGGCGATGAGACCAAGGCGCTGACGAAGAAGACATGAGCTGTGGGCTTTGAATGAGACTTTCACCCTAGGAGTGCTGACACTGCATGAAGTTTATACCGGACGTTTCACGCGCCAAAAGTCTGATGACGGGTCTGGCTGCTAGGTGAGATTTTGCAGGGAAGTAATAGTCGAGAAAGGCTTGATGTGTTGTGAACATTGCTTCCTCACAATATGACGATATCTCAGCCAAGGGAAGCTGTGTATAATCAGGTCAAGCCCCGAGAAAACTCTTGACCGGCTGCCTTCAATCTGTCACTTATTAACTTTACTGTAAGTTTAGCTCTACCAATCTGTTCCAAATTATACTTCTTCTTCTACTCCTGACTGTTTTTCTGAATTTCCCCCTTTGCCTGTTCGAGCTTGTTGGGCAGTCCTCAGATGACGGTTGTGGATCGACTCTAAAGAGTTATCTTCTTTAGTCTTTTATCAGACCTTAAAATTTATCGACCTCACCTCAGCCTCCATAGACGTTCCAAAGACGTCCACATGACCACTCTCCACGAGGTATTCACGGAACTTGACATCTTCATTCCCATCGTCTCTCGCCCTGTCTGGAATAAATACCCAAGCAATGACGCCACCAACGAAGGCGAAGGCAGCACCGATCAGGAACACGGCCTGCACACTCTTCTGTGCGTTGTCAAATGAATCTTAGCGGAAAGACGCTTTGGATAGGGTTGAGTGCACCCCGGATGATGAAACCCGTTTATCGGCCTGTAATACTGGGGTCAAACTTGTTCAAATCTGCACTCAACAATGAAGAGGTATCAGATGAAGAAACTAAGGCTCATTGTCTGCTTCCTCCCTGTGAAGTCCACCAATAGTCTAGCTACAATTCATGCTGGGAGATAGAATAAAATTGACTACAGTACTGAGACCATTGTTCTGGACAAGAGTGACATTCGGATTTAGTTGAGAGATGATGGTAGAAGAGAAGATCCCACAAGGGTATGTCTAGTAATTATCAGCAAAATCCAGACCAGCATCACCTGATAGGATAAGGCGGTGCCAAGGAACGGCTTCCAAGGAACGGCTTCCAATCCCGCTTGATGACGAGCCAATACGGAAATGGGCGCATTGCATGCTGCTGTACCGAGACAACCATTTGCTCCATAATTAAAGAGTGCGAGAAGCATGCTGATCGATGGCAGTTTCGAACGACGAGACAAGATGCTCGAATGAAATGTGATCTTATTTGAACAACGTGGTCGCATTTATATGTGCCGGTAGGAAGCTGGCGGTGCCTCGGCCGGGCCAATAACTCGAAAAATGATGTCCCATCCAGTAATTACAGTAACTACAGCAATTCCTGTAACTAATAATAAGGGAAAGGAGACACATCAATGGCTACTACAAAGTAAACTTAGAGTAATAGGTTAACTTATACAGGCGCCTCCTATTGGTCCGCCAACTCATTCGACCAGATCAAAAAAGACCAGATCAAAAAGAGACCAGATCAAAAAGAGACCAGATCAAAAAATGACTTGAGTAACTTGTATTACTTTCATCAGCCCCCTTGTCCACGGGTTAAAGACTGGTTGAGATTGGCCTTTGTGGCCATGCACGCGACGGCACTCTGTGCAGATTGCCAGAGCAACAATGGGGCACACGAAATCCGAAGGCGACGGCTGTGCTCAGGCTGCTTCATTCGCTATGTGCAGTCCAAAGTATTTAAGCGGATGGAGTCGTTCCGGTTCAAGAACTTGACGGGTGACGCGAGGAAGCGCCTGTTGCTGCCGCTGTCGGGCGGGGTGTCGTCACTGGCGCTGCTGCACGTCCTGGATGCGCAGCTGACGAGGCAGCGCGAGAAGCAGAATCGCACAGCCTATGATCTGATTCTCGTGCATATCGAGACTACTGGTGGTGAGTTGCGGGCGAGCGAAGCGGGTGAAAAGAAGAAAGGGTTGTCGGGCTTCTTCTCGTCGTTGTCGTCGTTGTCGTTGTCGTCGTCATTGTCGGTGTCGTCGTCATTGTCGGTGTCGTCGTCATTGTCGGTGTCGTCGTCGTTGTCGTCGTCGTCGTCGTCGCACACCTTGCTGCCTGAGGTGCCAATTCACGATGTCTTGCAGATTGACAGCAGTCTGGAGCAAGATCTGGCGAAGCTGGGCTTGACTAGGGCAGAGGGGCAAGATGATCGCGAACTGTACGTGTCGATGATGGCTGCGGCGTCAACGGCGACGGCGCGCAGCGATCTGGAGCAGGTCTTCCTGAAGCGGCTCGTCATGTGCTTGGCCAAGCAGCACAATTGCGAGAGCATCCTCTGGGGCCACTCGGACAGCAGGCTCGCGGCTCTGGCTCTGGCAGAGGTAGCCAAGGGTCGGGGCGGGTCGGTGCCGATGATCTTGTCCGATGGCCGGTCGCCGGCAGGGGTGAGGTTCAATTACCCGATGCGCGACCTGTTCAAGACGGAGCTTGAGCTGTATGCGAGTGTACTGCCACAGCCGCTGGTGGCCATGGCGGAGAGGGGGTCCGGCGGCGCGACGGCGGCTGTGCGCAATACGTCGATTGACAGCTTGCTCTCGACGTACATAATGTCGCAGGCCGAGAAGTATCCCAGCATCATGGCCAATGTGGTGAGGACGGCGAGTAAGCTGCGAGTAGCGGAGCTGGATGATGACACGTCGGTATGTGTGTTGTGTTTTGGTGAGGTCGACAGCCCGACATACGATTTATGCTACGGATGCCGCAGAATGCAGCAGGATATCAAAATTGCAACATGAGGATTGATTGTCTATCTATCTATCTACGACCTCCATCACGCTTTAACGCCAGCTCAAAGCCACATGCAGAATGGATTCGAAGCTAGGGCTAACGATCCGGTACAAGGCAAATTACTTGATCCCACCGGGTCTGGCTCAGCCCGTCCTGGCTGGCCGTGGCGGTGGGACAGGGCGGTCAGCAGCAGCCTCAAGGTCGTGCGGCCTCCTCTGATCGCGGCCGGCCCGTTGTGATCCACGGCGAGAACTGTAGCGGGGTGGCGGGCCATTCTGGGCCATGGCTTGCTCCTCGGCCTGGTAGTCAAATTCATCTGGCAGGGAGGGGTCGGGCATGTTGGCGAGGGGGGTGCCTCTGATGCGCTTCTCGCCTCTCTTGCGGAGCATGTCTTCGAACAGGATCACATTCTTGGTGTTGCACTTGTACATGGCGTCGGCGACATCGCCGACAAAGGGAATGAGGCCAATGACGAAGTCGATGATGATGTTGATCTGCATGCGCACCTTCAAGGCTGCATCGAGGCCGCCTTCGACCGAGCACATGGTGCGGAAGACCATGAGGGCGAGCAGCATGTCAGCCACGTCGCCGAAGCCGGGGACGAGGCCGATGAGGGCGCCGTAGCCGAGCTTGATGCCCATGAAGGAGCCTAGGCCCATGTCGATCTTGTATGCGCGCCTCTTGGCCTTGACTAGGCATCGCTCCTCGTTCACCGTCAAGCCGGGCGGGAGGGCCTTGGTCTGCCTCTTCTTGGTCGTGAAACCGAGTCTCCTGGCCGGCACGGTTTCGAAGAAGGGGTCCTGTTGGCCGCTGTCAGCGCTGGCCATGGCCGAGGACGGGCAGAGGAGACTTACCTGCTGGCCTTGTTTGTTAGCCACTGTCTCCTTGAAGATCCTCTTGGCCGCCATCTTGGCGAAGAGCTCGGCCATGGTGTGTGGTTGTTGCTGTGGTTGTTGCTGTGGTTGTGGTTGTGGTAGTTGCTGTGGTTGTGGTTGTGGTTGTGGTTGTGGTTCTTGCTGTGGCTGTTGCTGTGGTCGTTGCTGTGGCTGTTGCTGTGGCTGTGGCTGTGGCTGTTGCTGTGGCTGTTGCTGTGGCTGTTGCTGTGGTTATTGTTGTGGTTGTGGAGCGCCAGACCGAGAGGAGCAGAGAGAGGGAGGACAAGGACAAGGAGATGGAGAAGGAGCGGTTGTCTTTTTGTACAGCTACAAGGAATATTCACCAAACGGGGCGGTGAAGGAGGCCGTTTCAATGGCGAGAATGGAATGCGAGCCCGTCACAAGTCCATGTTCCCGGCGCCCGTCGATTGGTACCCACTGAGCGCAGCGGAGATCGCTCCTGCCAACTCAAGCGCGCGGTCACTGTGCGGATCGGCATCGGCAGCCAATCAGAATGGCGCGGCTCCTCCCGAACGCAAATGCCGCATCAAGACTGCACCAGCCACCGCATCGGTCCACAGCTCCGCCACAGCTCCGCCACGGTCGCCGCCACAGTCGCCGCCACAGTGGCGCTCGCCTTCATTTCATGCCCCACACAAACGACGCCAGCGAAGCGATCTAGCTGACTCACCGTCGCCTGCAGTGCTTCAGTCAAGCGTGTCGTTGACCTAGATCCGTTTACCGTACTCCGTACACGTCGCCGTCGCCATCCCCATCGCCGTGGCCGCCGTCGCCGTCGCCATCGCCGTCGCCGTCCCACCACCGTCCCACCACCGCAGTCTCACGCCGGCCTCTGACTGTCGGCACGGCAGCCCAGAGCTCTGCCCACACTCGCTCGCCCACAGCGATGCCCACTCTCTCCAGGCAGTACACCCGTGACCGAGATGCATCTGGAGGACTGTAAGTCACCCACCGCTCCGCCCCGGCGCTGATCTGCTCGGGCCACCGGCACTGACCGCCCAGGGCTCGATGACCTGTGCGTCCGCTTCATCATCAATCTGCCGGACGAAGAGGCCAACAATGTCGAGCGGCTGTGCTTCCAGGTCGAGGAGGCCCAGTGGTTCTACGAAGACTTCATCCGGCCGCTGGACCCGCGCCTGCCCTCGCTGTCGTTGAAGGCCTTCAGCCTGCGCATCTTCCAGCACTGCCCCGTCTTCCGCCAATGGGACGCCCATCATCGCACGCAGGCCTTTGCCGACTTTATAGCGTACAAGCAGCGCGTGCCCGTGCGCGGCGCCATCATGCTCAACGCCGCCATGGACAAGGTCGTGCTGGTCAAGGGCTGGAAGAAGGCCGCCAACTGGAGCTTCCCGCGTGGCAAGATCAACAAGGACGAGGGCGACCTGGACTGCGCCGTGCGCGAGGTCTACGAGGAGACCGGCTTTGACATTGCCGCCGCCGGCCTGGTCAAGGATGAGAAGGAGATGAAGAGCATCGACATCACTATGCGAGAGCAGCACATGCGTCTCTACGTCTTCCGTGGCGTGCCCGAAGACACGCACATGGAGCCGCGCACGCGCAAGGAGATCAGCAAGATCGAGTGGTACCGGCTGACGGATCTGCCGACCCTGGCCAGGCACAAGCACGCCGACGGCAACGGCAACGGCAACGGCAACGGCAACAGCAACGGCAACAGCAACGGCAACAGCAACGGCAACAGCAACGGCAACAGCAACGCCAACGCCAACGCCAACGCCAGTGGCAACGACAACAACGGGCCCAACCCCAACAAGTTCTATATGGTCGCTCCCTTCCTCGGCCCGCTGAAGAAGTGGATCCACCAGCAGCGCAAGAAGGACGGTATCAGACACAGCTCCAGCCTGGCCGCTCCGCCCATGATCGCCGAGGAATCAGCAGACGACGGCCTGTCCGATCAGCCAACGGCTGGGCTTCAGCAGCCGCAGAAGCCCAGCGACCTGCCTGAGGTGACTGCAGCCAAGCCAGACAGTGCACCACCATCTCAACTAGCACAGCTCTTCGGCATCGGCCCATCTCATCCGCCGCCGCCGCCGCCGCCGCCGCATCTTCATCAAGCTGATGCTGCCAAGTCGACGGCCTTGCTGTCGCTATTAAAGGGCCCTTCGGCCGCTGAAATTGGTGCTAGCCCGAATCCACCAATCCTCTTGCCGAGTCCGTTTCCACCACAGCGGCCGCAGCCGTCGGTCCATGCTCAAGTATGCCAGCCCCAGTCCATCAACCAGCCTCCATCAGCCTTTCCTGTCCAAACAGAGCGGCCAAAGGCAGCTGCTCCAACCAATGAGCCATGGCCGCATGGTCAGCCGACGACACAGGAGCAACACCGTCTTTTGCCCAGTCCTTCTAGTGCACTGACATCGTTCCCGCCGTTCCAAGGACAACTGTTGGCCAACACCAGTCAATTGGCTTCGCGGCCACCCTACCAACTGACCGGCGACCCTCAATTTGCTCGTGCCCAGCAGCATGACACCAACGCGCCACCGGCTGTGCCTCCGGCAAGCGCTCTTCCCAAATTGACCCACCACACCAAGACGCTGCTAGATATGTTCAGCACAAAGCCAGCAGCAGGTCCTACGCCAACACAACACACACCAGCTGCTACACGCCACCCTCTCTTGGACACGCTTCAGAATGCTGCAAGTAGTGCCAGCAGTGGTCACCAGGCCTTGGCTTCCGGCCCTGTGGCTGCCATTCTCAGTCAAGAGAAACAACCGACTTTTGGTCACGTGGTGTCGGCGCCTCCTCCTGCTCCTGCTCCTCCTCAGACCGTCAAGTCAGACACTACTTGGACGGCTCAGCAGCCTAGTACTGCGCGGCAAAAGGATCTGCTTAGTCTGTTTGGCGCGCCAGCACCGGCAACCCAAGGTCTACCGGCCCCGGTCGAGCAGGCTCGCGTGGAGCTGGCAGCCACTCCCGAACACCAGGCCAAGAATGATGATACGCTGTTGGCCTTGCTGCGAAAACAAAAGGCCGAGCAGGCTGCCACTCAGCGCCACCCCGGTTCTACGTCCAAGGAGGGCAAAACGTCTGCCAACATGAGTGGCCCACTCGATCAACCCAATTTCGACCTTGTGGCCAGGACCCATAAAGTTGACCCCATCGGCATTCGCCGAAGCGCTCTGGCCACGAACAGGACATTGTTCGATCCGAACCAGCCCACGCCGGTCAAAGCCATGGCCCGATCAGAGAGTCCGCGCCAGCCAGGGTCCAGATCACCGCGGCCGCCAAAGGCCAAGATTCGGCCGCCATCGCCCAAGAAGCATGCCAAGCCGTCACAAAAGGAGCAGGTCAAGCCTTTCCAGCCGCAAATCCTGAAACGACCACAGACGTCTGAAGGCGCGCCGAGCCCCGACCGGCCGGCTGTGAAGGCGCTGTCCATGTCGATGTCGCGCCAAGCATCAGCCTCGAGCGAGAGGCCACTAGCTCAGGATACAGCAAGCGCCAGTATTGCAGCCGTAGATGGCCAGAAGCAGGCCCTGCTGTCGCTCTTCGGCAGTGGAGGCAGCCCCTCGAGCACGTCGACTGCCAAGACTTCACACACGCCCGCCCGCATGGTCTCGCCCTTGTCCATGAGCCAGATTGTGAGGTCCAAGAGCGACGGTCCTATTTCAGCCACCGACCCGGCTATTCCGACCCGACCGAAGCGCGAATCACTAGTTTCTGGCCCTGGTGCTGGTGCTGGTGCTGGTGCTGGTGCTGGTGCTGGACCCCCCACCAGACCGGGACTTGAAAAGAGGCAGACGACAGCGGAGGACAAGGCCTTCTTGCTGGGCATGCTTGGCAAGATTGCCCAAGAGCAGAGTTGAGCTGTTTATACTGCTTGTAGGCCTACCTCCTTTCCATTCCAGGAGAGGAGCAAAGCATATATATACACATGATCGAGTCTGCACAACTGCAGTTACCGCTACCGTAATTCGTGCATCGGACCCCATCGACCCACGTGCGATGAATGGCCAACGCCACTCAACCTTGTCCACCCATTCGCTAAAGCCCTCGGCTGCACGGCGGCGATAAGAGAGATCAGCCATCGCTGCAAAAGTCAAGTTTACAGTTTATTATACAGTAGCCTTTCCACACCCATGCTTGCAATTGGGCGAAATGACGTGCGTCGTACATTTATGTGCCGGCCGAAAGCCACACAGCACGATCCCGTTCTTCTTCAGCTGATCTGCAGTTCCTTTGTGCTCGCCGCCCTATCTGGTTCTGCTGTCGACGTCCACCACTCTCCGTCCCTCCGCCTAGCGGAATGGACGCGCTTTGGCGAGTCCGAGTTGGCCGCACTGGCCTGCGCGTACCTGTGTCTGGAGCACCAGTGGCTCCACGACACATCAGCATCGTGCTCAGCCGCTCTTTCCATCAGCTGTCAGCTCCAGCTCCGGCTCCAGCTTCAGCTTCAGCTCCAACTCCAGCTCCAGCTCCAGCTCCAGCTCCAGCTCCAGTCCGGCAACAGCTCGGCGTGGTGACGCTGCCAGCATCAGTGTCGACGTTGACGTCGACGTTCAGGCCGCGATTGACCACGTCGATCCTGTCTCGCGTCAACTTCAACACCCCGCCTCTGGCCCACGTACGATGGGTGTCGACCAAGGAGCTGCCGTCACACAGGGGCCCCGTTGTGCGCTTCTTCTACCGCCTCTTCGCCTGGACCGGCATCTTCATCGTCGTGTCGGGCGCTCTCGTCGCCGGCTTCTTCCTCTATGATGCCTCGACCTACCATGAGGCCGATTCAATGACGGACATTCCCGTCAGTGAAGCCGCGCTCTTTCCCCGGCGCGGAGGCCCCAAGAACCTGCCCATTGCCGAGGTTCTTGTCGACGACGAGGACAGCGAGAAGATGCGCGAGCAACGCCACAAACCCAAGCTCGTCGTCCTCGGCACTGGCTGGGGCTCGGTCGCCATGCTGAAGGAGCTGAATCCGTGCGACTACCATATCACGGTCGTGTCGCCCGACAATTACTTTGTATTTACGCCCATGCTACCCTCGGCCACCGTGGGCACGTTGGAGCTGCGGTCGCTGGTGGAGCCGATTCGCAGGATTGTGAACAAGCTCCGCGGCCACTTCCTGCGCGCCCAGGCCGTCGATGTCGAGTTTGCCGACCGCCTGGTCGAAGTGGCTTCAGTTGACGCGAATGGCAACACCCAGAACTTTTATCTGCCATACGACAAGCTGGTGATCGGCGTTGGATCGACGACCAACCCCCACGGCGTCAAGGGCCTGGAGAACTGCAACTTCCTCAAGACGATTGACGACGCGCGCCTGATCAAGCAAAAGGTGCTTCACAATCTCGAGCTCGCCTGTCTGCCTACGACGACGGACGAAGAGCGCCGGCGGCTGCTCTCCTTTGTCATTTCCGGCGGCGGTCCAACAGGGGTTGAATTCGCGGCTGAGCTGTACGACATGCTCAGCGAAGATCTGCTGCGATCCTTCCCCAGGATCCTGCGCAACGAGGTGTCGGTGCATGTCATCCAGTCGCGCGGCCATATCCTCAATACCTACGACGAGGCCTTGTCCGTGTATGCCGAAAAGCGGTTCGAGCACGACCAGGTCGAAGTGCTGACCAATGCGCGCGTCAAGGAAGTCCAGCCGGACAAGATCATCTTTACTCAGCTCGAAGATGGCGTGCCCGTGACCAAGGAGCTTCCCATGGGCTTCTGCTTGTGGTCGACGGGCGTGTCACAGACCGAGTTCTGCAAGACGATTGCCAAGAAACTCGGTCCGGACGTGCAGGGCAACCACCACGCGCTGGAAACGGACAGCCACCTCCGAGTGATTGGCACACCACTGGGAGATGTGTACGCGATCGGCGACTGCTCGACAGTTCAGAACAATATTGCCGACCACCTGACCACGTTCCTGCGCGGCCTGGCCTGGGAAAAGGGCAAGGACCCTCGCACAGTGACGCTGACCTTCCAAGACTGGCGACAAGTCGCCAACAAGGTCAGGAAGCGCTTCCCACAAGCGGCCGGCCACCTGAAGCGGCTGGATAAGCTGTTTCAGGAGTACGACAAGGACGACTCTGGCACGCTGGATTTTGGCGAGGTGCACGAGCTGCTACGGCAAATCGACAGCAAGCTGACCTCTCTGCCCGCGACCGCGCAACGGGCCAACCAGCAAGGCCAGTACCTAGGCCGTAAATTGAACAAGATCGCCGCCGCCATCCCTGGCTTTCGCGCAAACGAAGTCGACTTTGGCGACCTGGACGAGGCCACGTACAAGGCCTTTGAGTACCACCACATGGGCAGCTTGGCGTACGTGGGCAATGCAGCCATCTTTGATTTCAATGGGCTCAACCTTTCCGGTGGCCTCCTGGCCGTGTACCTGTGGCGCAGCATCTACTTTGCCCAGTCGGTTAGTCTGCGCACGCGCATTCTGCTGGCCATGGATTGGAGCAAGCGCGCCTTGTTTGGTCGAGGTACGTTCTTATTCTTGCCAGGGTATAGAGCGTCGTGAAGAGAAACTGACATACAAGCAGATTTGATGAGTTTTTAGTCCTGTTCTTCTTCGTCGTCGTCGACGTCGACGACGACGACGACGAAGATGATGCTGACGCCAGAGCAAGATGTAGAGAATGAGACAGAGAATGAAACAGAGAGACAGAGAATGAAAGAGACAGAGAATGGGACAGAGAATGAGACAGAGAATGAGACAAAGAATGAGACAAAGAATGAGACGGAGAATGAGACAGAGAATGAGATAGAGAGTGAGACAGAGCGCATAGAGAAGGAGCGACGTGCACAGATTGAGACAGATAGAAGAAGAAATCAGATGTAAGCACAGTGTCATATGAGCCTGTGTTATATGAGCCCGTGTTCACCATCTAAGCGTGTCGATATGTCTTGGCACTGGTGTGGTTTCAGTAATAAATCGATGATTCATTCATTCACTCATACACACATACACTAATAAAGCATGCGGCTGGTTGCTTACAACTCTGGGTTCTTGATCTGATCCTGCGGTCGCCAGAAACAGACCCTGGTGTCGGCCGTGGCCATCATGTTGAAGCGCGGGTTGACCTGGACGACAGCGGTGTGGATGTTGGGACTGGCCAGCTTCAGTGTCGGCTCCTGGCGGCCGCCGTTAGCGAGGGTGATGTCCCACACGTGCAGGCCGGGGTCACTGCCGATGCCGCCGACGATGAAGCGGCCGTCCTGGGTGAAGCAGGCGTCGCCCTGGCCCAGTGGCTTGCCGGACGATGACACGGGCGCCGCACGGCCCGTTGGCGTGGTTTTGCCGACCAGGAAGGACGTCAGGAAGCCCTCGTAGCTGTTGAAGATAAAGTGGCCGTGGTAGTCGGTGGCCAGCAGCAGGCCCTTGCCGTCGTTGGAGATCTCTAGTCGCGTCCAGGCCCGGCCCACCGTGGTTGGCGCCCACTTTTCCTCGTGCTCGGCCATGTCGATGGTCTGAAAGGGCGCCTTGTCGAAGTTGCGCACGTCGTACATGAGGATGGACGACGTCGCCGGCGACGCGATTGCCATGACCACGCCCGACGGATCGAAGGTGGCTAGGTACGGCGTCACCAGCTTGAGCTTGCCCTGTGGGCTGCGTGAGTTGAGGTCCCACAGGCACACCAGGTCGTCGTCGCCGCACGACACGAACTGGTCGTTGGCCGGCGACAGCGCCAGGCTGGTCACCTGGCCCGTGTGCGCGGTGAAATAGCGCACGAAGCTCTCGCTGTGTAGCTCCAGCAGCCGAAGCGAGTTCTCCTGCTTGGTGCTGGCAAAGAGCACCTGCCGTGCGTGGTGCGTGAACCGCGCCAAGTGCACACCGTACTTCTTGCTGGGGATCGACTTGGTCCTCTTGCCCTCCTTGACGTCGAACACCTGCATCGTCTCGTCGTCGCCCGCCGCCACCACGTGCTCGCCCGTGTCGTCGAAGTCGAGCGACGTGATGTGCGCGTCCGTGCCGTCGGAGCGTCTGCTGCCCGCGAATTGCTGAGAGGGAAAGCGTTAGTAGATCCAGTCCATCGTCATAATCATTGTTGTCGTTATCATCGTCGTCGTTATCATCATCATTATCATCATCATCATCATCATCATCATCATCATCATCATCATTATCATCATCATCATCATCATCATCATCATCATCATCATCATCATCATCATCATCATCATCATCATCATCATCATCATCA
>QQXO01000368.1:0-19304 GCA_003709845.1 Chaetothyriales sp. CBS 134916
TGCTGTAAATGTACTGGAGCCTACGTCAGCCTAGCGCCAAGATTTACCACTTGTTCTCGATAAAAGTGGCTTATCCATGTCTTCATAGTTACAATCTTCACACGAGTTTTCAACCTCTTCTATCCCTCATTACTTAATTCCAACAATAGATCTACCCCAGCCAAATTCAAAGCATCAAATTATTACCCTCAGTTGGTTTGTGTCTATCCTCACCGACATCTCAAATGTCCCCCAGGCCAAATGATTGACCCGAAAACTTTTCCAAGAAGATGAGAGTTAAATTACCTGACTCCGACCCAAAAACGCCATAGACAAGTCTTGAGAATCATCCGGGGTAAGCTAGCTTTCGGAGAAACTTTTCTCCACTATATGGTCTGTAAAGTTGGAGGCCTGGATGCTGTTAAGTGACATCACTTCGAAGGCGCCTGGAAACTATACGAAGGTCTCCGAGCATAGATATTCAGGCTAGATATATTGAAAAAAAATTGCGAACTCTTTAGTTATAATGCTCTTTATATTTAGTGAATTAATCTCTTTTAAAAGATATACTCGCCAGGGTGCTGACACAGCAGGGGTTTTTGGGTTACAGAACCTGTTTACTACCCTATAGTAGAATAGCCTGGTAACCAAAACCCTACCTATGCCTGCTCAACAACTCGACGACGTGTTGATATACAACATACTGTCTTCCTGGGGAGCGACAGCCATTCAATAAGCACCTTGCTTGACTTTAGTCGCCCTCTTGTAAGCGAAACTCGCTATAACAAACTTCTGAGAAGTTAGCTTAGTTAAGTTCGCTGTTGATCGCCTTCAAGATCTATACCCTAAGTAACAACAAGGTGTAAAGGTATATTACTTCCTTATTATGGTGGTTTATGACCCTCCTTTCGGGAAATCATATTGCTGATATAAATCTATCTGCTAGGTTAGTGAGGACGCCCTTACTGGATAACTAGAGGGCAAAATTACACAATGTTTCCCTCTAACTATATATAATAGAAAAATATCTTAGAAGGGATATTACCTTTCAATATATAACTAAGAGATAGGTGACTATAAAATATATATTAACAATAAGGACCCTACAACTGAATACAAAGTATTCGAAGTGCCCGCCGGCTACACAGTCTATATCAGAGGTAGAACATTGTACTTTTATATCTAGGAGGAGATGATAAGTTAGAGACTGAAGAAGCTAGTTATATAGTATATATCATTATTACCACACTATATTGTGAAGGAGACATCTTGGGCATTATCCTTTAGGAATAAAGAAGCTAGATAACCTATTGTATCTAACCCCTGACTTCTTTCCTATTTGAAAAGCTGACTGCTTTCTACAGCTTGTCTGAGCGGCTCGGGTAGTTATACTACACTGGCTACTAGAGTATTTATATATATATACTTTATTTCTGTAGGTAAAGAATTAGTAACCTATTAATCTCAACTATACTGTCTTACCTTGGTTTTCTATAGGTGTAATATAATTCAGATATATTTGTATAGGTAAGGATAGGGGACAGAGCAGGTATTAGAGGTAGCCTTCTATATAATATGCCTTATTTTGATATATATCAGATCGAATTATATTCTATGATGATTTATCTATCCACTATTATTAGTGTTTCAGAGTATTTCAAAGGTTATTATACCCTCACCTATTTAGGCTGAGAGTGAAGGTTCACTAGCTAAGGTAGCTTAATCCCTAGTCTATTTTCTTTTCTTCCTATTACTGTCGTGGTTTTCTAGTGTATCACCAAGGGCTAAGTAATTAGCTCTTATATTAGTATAGATATAGATTAGCTTACCTTACAAAAATACCTGATACTCTGGATATCTCAGCAAATCTTCATTATCTTCCTTAAGTAACTCTATAGTCTTCAGAATCTCTGATAGCTATATAGTAAACTAGTCTAGCTCAATATAGTTAAGTAGATATACAAAAATATCATAGCCTATAGCCTCTCCCGCCTATTAGCTTAGACTGAAAGTAATGGCCTATAAAACAATCCTGTGATAATTCAACCTCCTGATTTACTTATATCTCTTATAGGTAGCTACCTTTTGAATCTTGATATCTTCAGAATTAAATATAGAATCCTTCGGGCTATTAAATATAGTGAGAATATTTCTCCTAAATACTGTGTGTTTGAGTTTACTATTAGCTAAAAGGTTATCTCTTACTGATAAAGCCTAGGAGATAAGCTCCTTACTCTCCTCTAGTATCTACTTACCTTATAACTCTTTTATTATATAAATTATGTCTCTTATATTTATCGCGGAAGTTGTAAAGTCTAGGCTTAACTCACTTAAGGTATCCTACTGCTCCTTAGCTAGATTAAGTTTACTAAGTTTAGGTAATAAGCGATCTGCTTTTTGAAGGATAGACCTTAGTTAAGAAATGACTGAAGACATAGTAATTATTGAGCAACTTGAAAGATAGTAGATTTGTATTTATATCTTCCTATATGACATAAAAAGAATTGTGCGCCAGCTCAAATTCTGTAAGTCTGCACAAAATTCGAAACATAGATGGTGATATTATTATATCAAGAGCAATGGTGGAGACACTCGCATGCACTAAGTTATCCACGGGGCCTTCGCCCGCTGCCAGGGCGGTTACTGTGGCGCCTCCAATAACACTAGTTAATTGAGGCACCCCGCTTGCGCGTGTGCAAGAGCTGGGCGTCCAATGTTACAAAGCCACGGCTCCTGCAGCACGTTACAAACTTGATGTTGTAGTCTTGCAGGCCATGAGGCCTCCCCGCCCTTGGGCTATGTAACTACCGACCATGTCTGGAGAAGCTCGTGTAAGTTCAGTGACCAGCCCTCTGCCTTGATCTGCGCTCTGAAGCACCTCGAGATACGAATCACCGAACTATCCAAATCATGTCATCAAGGGGCTGGCTAGCGCCATATATCTTGATTTCTAGTTTACAGCTGAATTCCTTGGCTTGTTTGAGGAGATTAGCTGTAAATCTGATTCCTGCTCTAAGGCCTGATCTCCAAATTATTGTGAGAGTCCTGGGGGCTCGGATAATCCCGGCTTAGGTTGCTGGGAGTAGCCGGGATTGTGTCGCTTTCTTTGGGGCGGGCTTGATAGTAATAAGTACCTGTTTGGGTATTTGAGATAAGGGGTATTTTCATCAGATACTTCGGGCTCATGAATATCAGTAGTTATGGGTAGAGTATTGTTTAGGGACTCCTGTTCCTCTTCCACCTCCTCTTCACCCTCGCCTCTATCCTTGTCTCTGTTCTTATCTTCAACTGTTTAAGCTACCCTCTTGTTCGCGTATACAATGGCGGTATTCCTATACTCTTCTACTAGGTCCATAGTATTCTTGAACATAGTGGCTCCTTAGAGGAAGGTATCTTTGTTACTAGTTAAGCCCTAAGTATTTAGTTGATATATATAATACTTAGGCCTTATACCTAGGCCTTTTAGCTGAGCAACAGAGTGGCTGTATATCTTAAGTATGCCACCATGATAGGTTGAGGAGATAGTGTAGGTATTGTTATTGTAGATTAGTTCTTCTTACCTATATAATTGAAGGCTCTGTATAGCCCTTATACCTATTATACCAGTATAGTAAACCTGATGTTGAACCACTGCGAGGGACCTATCTGGTCCCTTCGCCTCCAGGAAAAAGTTTGGTATAGCAGGGAGATAAGTGTAGTTCAAAGGGATAATATGCTTACTAAGGTTATCATAGATATATAGATAAATCTACTCAGGCTGTACACTATAGTAGTAATTAGGTTTGGCCTACATGATATTAGTTACTATAGGATTAATACTGGTGAATAAGATATTCTTTTAAGCGCCTCTTAAAGTATCTATAGCCTCCAGCATTACAGGAAGTACTGTGTCCTTTACTATATCCTTATTAAATACTTCTATATCTATATCTATAAATTTTTGGTATACTTCCTTTAGGAATATAGAAGGTGAGAGGGAAGGCTACTGTTGTGCTAATCTTCTGTTAATCTTGTCCTAGTTAGAGGGTAATGGCGGCTGGCTACTATCTAGATACTTGTAACTATAAGGGAAGACGCCACCATTAATAAGTTTCTATTGAAAGTTAGTGTCATTAGGATTAGATATCTTACTGCTCTTGCTTTTCCCGCTTATAGTCATTGTAGTTGTTGTTCTTTCAGTGGTTCTGGTCCTTAAAGTAGATGAGCCATAACTCCGATATAAACTTGACTGGCTTAGGCTTATCTTGTAATTAAGAGGGGTAGGTTCCGGGTACTAGGCAGTATTATCAGTTTCAACGATATATAAGGAAGTATACAATATATACACCAACAAGGTCAGATAAGTCTGGACCACTATACCGAGCGAATCGCTTAATATCCTTTAAAAGCTTTGGTGTAGAGTTACGAAGAAAGCCGGCAGCAGATATACACTGGTGAATCTTCTGCTCTACCAGGAAGTTCCGAGTAATTGGTCTGCAGGCTTAACAACAGGGTAAATATAAGTAACTATTTCTTTGATTAAACTCTCTTAAGGTGTGTTTAGTTAACCAGATCTTCGATAAGCTATCCCAAAACACTGGTGTGTTAATATATCCTGAGGAGAGGTATAGGAGCTTCTTCTGCCTCTTGGACGGAGGCGGGGATGGGAGGTACTGTGATAGAGGCGGAGATAGGAGGTGTTGCTCCGCACGCTGTTGCTTATGTAGATTGAAAAGTCGAGTTTCGCGTATATAGGAACTAACAGCAGGATTGTGACAAGTTCTAATAGTAGTAGAAGACCTGTAATTATGTATATCCCAGGTTTCGCGCCAGAACTCTGGAAAACTCGCCCTTGGCGGAGTTTCGGGGGCTTCCAAGAGCTAGTCATATATAACTGAGTTAGGCCTTAGCGCGAGTTTCAAGGCGCAGACCACGAGAAAATATGATAGGGGCTCTGGCATGTGTCTAACAATACACGAGATGTGCCTTTCCACTGCAGGTTGATGATTAACGGGTACCAACCTAGACTTTCATTCCCGATTAAGTACCCGCCGGCTTTTGTGACGAGTGTCCGTCTCTTCTCCGCCTTCCCCGGCTTCGTCGCCTCCTTTGTCGATGTTCAGGATACAGCAGCCTCAGCGTCCAAACTCGACACCCTTCCTCCACCCTCATCATCAGCACCTAAATGACCAGCTTGTCAAACATCTACCAGCATCACTAACCCCCGCCCCCGCACCCGCACCCCCACTCCGGCATGCGCCATCCCCATTGCCCTCATCCCTCTCTCGACTACGAACTATTGCGCAATCCACACCACCATCTCTGACGCCCACAGCCGGACAGCCTCTGCTAGTGGGTCGCTGCTCTGGCGCAGCACTATCGGCCCAGACATAGCTGTTGCAGGACGACCCGTGGGCATCGGAAGTGCATGACCTGCAAGCCTACACAGCTTAGCTGTTGCAAGGGTACAGTATGATCCTGGCCACAGGAGAGAGATGCAGAAGGTTGGAAAAAATCATCATAGCCAACAAAAAGAAGGAAGGGAGGAAGAAGTGTGAAGAGTCTTTCACTGTGTCTAGATTGAGGGCTTCAGCACATTGCAGTCGAGTGATCTCTTACAGGCCCAAAACACTAAGTCACAGAAATGAGGGAAGCGCAGGCAGCAAATAAGGTAGAAGAGAAGAGAAGGTATTCAAAACCAAGGGTGTTGACCAAGGTTTTCTGTGGTTGCTTGTCAGGGTCAGAAGGACTCCCTGACATTTTTCGTTTTTCTACCTCAACAGCGTAGTCACGGGACGCCAAGGCCGGTGATGTACCGCGGTATAATGTCGGCCTTTTTGTGCCTCCCCAGACTCATATTTGTCACTCTCTCCTCTGTACAAAGCTGCAATCCCACAGGTGGGTGGTGTTGGCTGCCTGCACTGAGACTATGCTTGCCAACGAAGCTGCTCCGCCTCGCAAACACTCAGTACCACTGGAAACACTCTGACCTCTGCCTTGACCTGTAGACTGCCTGCCGTGTGACTTATAAGCTGGCCTATATTGTGTCTGTTTCCAGAGGTAGACCTAGGGTCTGTAAGCTGCTGAATATAATATTCACTGGTAACATACCAATTTGCCTTGAACTTTTCACAAACAGACTGCAAATGTGCCTCATGGCTGCGACATTTTTGGAAGGAAGTTGGACCTTGTCTCGCAAGACCCCGCAAATATGATGATGTTGTTGCATGGCGTAGGACATGAAGCTCAGAGGTAGAAAGGCAGCTTCTTCAAAGTCAACTATAAAGAGATCTCCTGCATCGGTGAACATGAAATTGCCTTCGTAAAGGTCTGAGAATACAAAGTGCAGATCGCGCTCGAGGTGAACTTCTGGTGCAGTTTGCCTAATAATAGTGGCGACCTATGTTTCTGATTAGCCTCCATGACCATTGAGATAGATTTAGTAGAAAGGATCAATAGACCTGACTGATACCTTATTCAGATGTTTCTCCAGCATAAGTACTGAATCATAAGGGATAGGAGCCCGATGAGAATTGAACAAGGGATGTTTGATGACACCACCGCCAGCTGGTCCAGGTGATTCTGACCTGGGAATCGGAAATGACAGAAAAAGCTTTAGGGCTTGTTCAATTTTGCTGTGAAAATATTCAGACCTGTCCTTGAACTCCATCCAGTTTTCGAGCAGACTAGCAAGAGTTTTCCCAGAGACATACTCCATGACAATGTATGTGAAGCCTGGCTGGTAGAGAACACGGTAAATCTCCGGGATATAGATACCTCGTCGCTGCTCTGCAGGTATACTTTGTAGAGCTTCAAAAGCATATTGATGAGATCGGGCCTCCGCGTCTCTTGACCTGAAGTCATTGTCTCCATATTTAATGTAAACAAGGGGGTTGGATACAGGATATGGGAACCCTGTGATTTGCCATCCTCGCGAGTCACAAATTGGTTGACGCTTGACTTCCGCTATGATTTCTTCGTCAGACAGATTATGTGCAAACTCACGCATCGAGCTTCTGGTGCGTTGTTGGCCTGCTTCAGACATGTTGCGACTTCTGAAGGATGACAAGAAGCCAAAGCGTACGCGGAGAGGCTTTGGATGAATCTGTGACATAAGCCAAGGCATTTTATTGGTACTGTAAGCCTAAAAATCCTATTTTAGGGGGGACAGATTAGCGACTACTAGCTTATAATCGGAAGTATCATTGTTTCTCTACATCCCACCTACAGTATTAGGAACGAGCGAGCGGCTGACAATGTCTGACCCGGCACGACTGATATATGACCAGAGAGATATTGATAACCATAATTATGAACACCTAGACGAGTTCTTACGCACGAAGGCGGTGCAGCTCTACATTGAATTCCTCCAACAAGGTGGAGCAAAGCCACACGTGGTATTGCACATTAACAGCCACCGACCAACTTGTGTTAGAAGGCACCGAGGAGGCGACTTGTCGGTCAAAGGTTGTCTGATTGGTGTGGACTATACAGGACCAGGGCTTAGAGGAACCTTCACCATCAAGCTAATTCTTTACCAAGATTCCTCTCATGCAGCGAAAGCGGCTTTTCAGTTCCCCCTGACAGACTTGGAGCTTCGGATTCTTGACCTCATCAATGTCTTACGAGGCAAACATCCCAACCTGCCAGTCGGCCATAGCGCAGACCTGACACAATTTGATTTTGTTGAGGCAACCAGTAGCGGTGATTTAGATGGTTGTCGCGATGTCATGTGAGGCTCCCGGAGTCTGATAGCGAAGCCTCTCCATTTCTAACCTTGATTCGTCAAGGCTTTTCGCAACTGAAGCCATACTGACTGTAACTAGTACCCAATGGATGATAAGACTCCACGCCTCTAGGAAGGTTAGATGGGATGCCTCCGGCCAAGGTGTCGGTAACATTACGTTTCGAGATTTAGCGACACGAGTGCCCACAAATGGGTTCCACAACATCATTGGTAACAATTATACCACGGGATCTGAGCGAGATGACAAAGGCAGACTGATTTGTGACATCACACCACTGCCGCTAAATAGAGGAGCCTTCCGTAGTGGCCAAGTACAACGCATCGAGAACTACGGAGGGACACCCTTGCCATATATCAAGCTTGTAACAGCCCAGACAACAAGCCTAGCAGCCGCTCAAATCTACAGCAGGAGTAGCAGGTCAGCTGAGAATCAAGAAGATCGCAATGTGGGAACCCGCACCACTATCAGCCACAGATACACAGCAACCTCTGAAGCACTCAATCCGCTCTTCCCAAGACCTGGTGGCAGACATGATTCTACATCAGCCACGCTTTCCCATCATGGCACTGAATCCAGAGACCAGGCACAGCAAGCACGAGGTCCCGACGCACAAAAGCTTGAATCGAATGGCTACAAGCAGTTAGTATTAGCTGAGAGAAGCAAAGATAACACCAAATTGATCTCAGAAGGTCGACCAATTGGACCGTGGAATCGAACTAAAGTTGACAAGAAAGATGCTCGTATCTGTGTTAAGATGAAGTGTTGGGTGTTTGAAGATGACATACAGTCATAATTGTTTTGCAATCGAAATGGTACGAAACTGAGAGGAAAATTCTCTGATGACTTTACCTAGAAAATAGCGATCAAGCTGAGGTCCCAATATGACACAATGATAGCTACCAGCAATAGCTAGTGATGGAATGTAACCCAGAATCCGCTCTCAATCCTGCTGATCAGTGTATATGCGGGAACACAGTGAGAGGTTACCCCACTCATAGATGGTGTATTGGTGACAGATGTAATCGCCGGGTGGGATGGAGGGCAAGGCGTTTATGACTGGTCTGACTGCAGGCCTGTAGGGTGCAGCAAGACTGATGGGCGAGGAGGCGATGCATTTTCCGAATTGGTCTTGTTGCCTGTAGCGATCGACAATATAATGTCTCGTCACATTGAGCCCGCCCGTAGATTGGCCAGGTCGCAGTTCAGCTGCGCGGAGGCGTAAATGTGTGTGGCTGTCTGAGGTATACGTAGGGAGTATGCCTTGTCTGCTTGTACCATCTTATTCAGCTGACACAATGTCGCCGCCCAAATCACAGCAGCTGATGTGGAGCAATAGGCATGCTGTCAAAAAATGGCCAGTAGACTGAGGACCTCGTGTGTGGCTGGGCAGGACGTGTAGATGTATAACCGATAGCGGAGGATGACCGATACTGTAACCTTGTCAAAAAGCCTGGTCTTGTACTTGTGACCTTCTCCAAGGGTTGGCGGTGCAGCAGGGTAGCCGCAGGCTGCGGAGGTATTTTTTGCCGGAAGAGCTCTAGATAAGGGACAGGTCGCGCAGTTTTATCCTGCAAGGTAACATGATTTCGGAGTCGGCCTGCATGCGGGCTGAGTAGGAGGTAGAGAGAGCATGAGCGGCGACAAGGTGAAAAAGTGAGTTCAAGACGCGAGGTAATGAGCATGATAATTAAGTTACTGGAGGCGACGCCGCTTTTCATCTGTCCGCCAGAACTAGTATAGCGCCTCTGGGAGTGCTCACCCTCCAGCGGCCCCCACGGCAGCCTAGACCGGCTGACCAGTCAAAATCAAGGCCAAGGCGCCGTTGTCTCAGGGTGACCGGGGCCGAAGGCGAGGGCTCACCCGAGGCGGGGTGAGCCGAGGGTGAGTATAGAGCGGCCTCACCCTAGACCGAAAGGGGCGGAAGCCCGATGCAGATTTTACTTTCCTTGGCACTTTCTCGAGTATATCCCTCTCGCTCCCTCGAGCAAATTTGTGCTTTTTTCTATCACTGCCCCTTCGGAGACAGTCTGGACCAATTAAAGCTCAACATAAAATCTCACGTCGGCGCCTAGACCAATTCACCACCTTCCAAACGCCATGACTACCTCTCCAAGGTCAGGCTTACAAGGCGTACTGACGTCTCCGAGGTCATGCTGACCACACCAGAGGCTGAGTTAGAGGACAACTCACCAGGCGATTAGGATGGAAGGCTGTGCAAGGCAAAGGACCTCCAGCGTCGGGGGTCGAAGGGTAGGTAGACTGGTAGGCAGACTGCTGCCTTGCGAGACGAGTGTGATAAGTATGCGAGGAGAGGAGGAGAATCTGTCGACTCTCCAAGCTTTGTGTCTCTTGCGGTAGTCAATAGACATAAGTAATTTGGAATAGATAGCTCTATCTCTCATCCTCGCTTTGCTTTCCTTCTCTGGAGATCCCCCACACCTATCCTGTTCCTGTTCTCTATCTCTGAGCACCTGAATGCCTGGATTGCGTCAATAGGGATCCTCCAAGTCTCCCCGCGGTGCCTGTGTGGATGGCACGCCCAGACTGCGAGTCATATACTTCTAAACTGCCTCATGGTCAAGAATAGAGCAGCACTCCTAGAGGAGATAGACACTAGGAGATACCCTCATGCGCACCGCATGTGGCAAGGTGGTTCCTCAGGTTGGCCATCATGCCCCAGTTCCAGGCTGTCGCCCAGGCGCTGAGGACAGAGGAAGACGATCAGCTCAAGGGAATAGTCACCACTTAAGGAATAAGAAGGAAGAGAAGCAGGGGGAGAGAAAAGGCGTGCTCAATCTCTCCGCGCCAGAGGTGCACAATAAAAAGGCGACAGCATAAAGCAGGCTAGGCGCATACAACTCGCATATCGGCCAACCATACTACTGAGGTGAGCCCGCAGTTTTCCAAATCTCTTGAGGAGCGCTAAGGTTTTCCCGCTAAGTATGATAGTCTATATAGGCCGTAAATAGACCCAGACAGACATTAATTGAATTATTATTATTACACAGTATACGTGTCTGTCATGCATCTGTCATGCATCGCTCCGGCAGGACGGGTGTGGGTAGATAGCCGATCAGTAGTTATAGGTTCTTATTAGGAGCGAAGTGCCTGCTGGCTGGTGCCTTATTAAGACCCATTATCTCCTAAGTCCGACTAACTTCACTCTATGTGAACAGCCTCCCATTCATCTGCCTTCTGCTCCCATCGAATCTTAAGTTACGATGAGGTGAATGGCTGGCCATTGTCCCATCCAGAATGGGTTCTTCATGGGCCCCTCAAATATGCCTTCATTGATCAGAGGAGAATCTCTCGTTGAACCTTCTCCAGACAGCACTACTCTTGATCATGAGAGGAAGGACATTGCGTCTCTCTCATCTCCGGAACAGGAGCAGCCGTCTCTACTAGAGCAAGTTAGTTCACGCCCTGGTGATACAACTCATGCAGATCTACTCAATTATCATCAGCCTGATACCAACGATGATCATTGGATCGCTCTTGGATCCATCCGTCTCCTCGCGGATGGTATGGAACAGCAACCGGTCTGGATGATGCAGGGCATACACTCAACACAACCATGGCCCCATCCAACTCTTGACCGGGCCAGAGAGCGACGCTGGATCCGATCTCAGTTGCTTCAACATGTACGCCATCGTCATCGAGCCGTGCTCAGGATTCACATCTTTCCCGAAGACATTGGTCGTGCTGCCAGAGGCTCACTGAAGGAGTTTCGTAAAGTCATCAAATGGCTTATACCATTTATTGACACCTCATCATCTACCTGGAACGGCGACTTTCAAGTTGGTGTTCCGATTCAGAACTATGCCGTTCCCCGAGCTGATAAGGAAGAATCACTCTTCTACATCTTCAATACTTTAGAATCGCCTAAACCTGATCTTGACACTTTCAAAGGCTCTTCATATGCCCAGCGCGCAATGGAAGACATCATCAATGACAATATCTTAGGCATGAGGAGCACGCTCTACCCATATCAAACGCGCTCAGTGGCTGCTATGTTACAGCGAGAGGAGGACCCAGCCTTTTCCCAAGATCCACGCAAACCGCTTTATCGTGACCTCAAAAGCAAAACATTCTATCTAGACATTTTTGATGGCGCGGTGGCAGAATCCCCTGAGCTCTATGAGGAACCACGTGGTGGTATATTGGCTGAAACCATGGGCTACGGAAAGACTTTAACTTGCTTAGCCCTCATTCTGGCCACGAGGGGCCACTATCCTAGCGTTCCAGAGCTACGCGTGGAACGGCAACGCCCCCAATTCAACCCGGAAACTCCGAGTCTTCTGACCTTGGCTGCTAGAAAGCTTCGTCAGGCTGGCTTACCCTGGAAAGCTGAGTTTGATGCACTGAGACTGCAAGGAGAGTTCTATGATACTTGTGTTGAGGAGCTACAGAAGTATCATCGTGAGTTTCTAGAGCCCATATTCAATCCGACGACTCCCACCCGCCAGGTGAGCAAGCGTGAAGCAGAGCGTGTTCTGAGGTTGTGTTCTGCGACATTAGTCATTGTGCCACCTAACCTACTAGTGCAATGGCAGCACGAAATAGCGAAGCACATTGAGCCTGGTGTCTTAGATCTACTGGTCCTAGATTCTTCGATTAAGACGACTCCAGATTGGCGGCAACTGATGGAGTACGATATTGTCCTCATATCGAAAGCGCGTTTTGAGCAAGAGTATCGGGATGACGATTTAAATCAGGCACGCCGTCTGCCAGGGGAAGACAAGTACAAATCGCCCTTTACCGAGCTGCGGTGGCTTCGTGTTATCTGTGATGAAGGACACGCATTTGCAGGGTCTGCATCACGCACAAACTCCTTGATGATGCTGAACAAGATGTCTGTGGAACGACTTTGGTCTATATCCGGTACACCCTCACATGCCCTTCATGGGGTTGAGGTGAGCCTTCCATCGATCGATGAGAATAATGCCAAGTCGCGGTCCGGTGCCGTCTCCCGTGCTCTGGAGCAACGCCGAATGCCAGTGAGCGCTGAGCAAGAGTGCAAGGATGTTGAGCGGCTACGTCTTATCGTGACCCACTTCTTCAAGATTCAGCCGTGGGGAAATATGAAAAGTCAGGCTGGTCTCAACTGGAAGAAGTACCTGGCTCCCTTTGATGCAGATGGCAATCGACGCTGTGCGCCGGGACTGCGGACCTTGCTCCAGTCTCTCATGGTCCGCCATCGTCTCTCCGATATCAACATCGATCTACAGTTGCCGCCGCTCTACAATCGCACAGTGTATATCAAACCATCATATTACGACAAACTCACACTGAACCTCTTCATGATGAGCCTCATCTCAAATGCAGTCACCTCAGAGCGTGTCGACGAGGATTACATGCATCACCCACGCAATCGCCAGCAACTTGACGAGCTCATTTCGAACCTGCGCCAGGCTACGTTTCATTGGGTCGGTATCTCCACTGATGATGTTATGGGGACAATGCGAGTAAGCAACGGCTACCTTGACAACAATATTGACAACATCTCAGACTCAGATGGTGTCCTCCTCACGCAAGCCATCCAAGCTGGCCAGCGAGCTCTCGGCGATCCTGGATGGGTGGCATTGTCCACCCTCCATGAAATTGGAATGTACATTGAAAATTTCCCCTCGCACGCTGCCGAAGCCTGGTCTCTGACAGGTGAGGCAACCGAGCCACTCTTGCTCGGCACCGTCCAGGCCCGCGACGTTCGGAAATATGTGACAAAGAACAAAGACTCTGAGTATGTAACGGAAGGTATGGTGGGCGCGGGCCTGCGTGCGATGATTGAAGCGCGAGAGCGAGCGCAAAATGACATGGCAAAATCCCAGCGGTCTTCCAACCCTTCTTCTGGAACCTCCTCCATCCCGGCCGGCGTCATTATATCCGAAGAGCCCAAACTCAAGACTCACACTTCGCGACCCCCACTCAACATCAGCAGCAACAGCAAGAAGCGTCGTGCCCACATCGAATCATACCCATCGTCTACCTATACTAATGCCGCAGCAACATACCAACAACTTGCGCAGACCAGAATCCTTGGATTCACTTCAGCTAAGCTCACCTATCTCTGTTCACAACTCCTCTCACACCCAGCCGACACCAAATCCATCGTCTTCTATACTCACAACAACGCTGCCTTCTTTCTCGCCGAAGCCCTCGAGCTTCTCAGCATCGACTTCCGCATCTACGCTAACACCCTCTCCCCTTCTACCCGTTCACAATACCTGCATGCCTTCAACACAGACACCACAACCAAAGTGCTGCTTATGGACTTCAAGCAAGCCGCCCACGGTCTGCACGTCGCCGCTGCGAGCCGCGTCTACTTTGTCGGCCCCGTCTGGGACGTCTCGGCCGAGGCGCAAGCAATCAAGCGCGCCCACCGCATTGGCCAGACTAAGCCGGTGTATGTCGAAACCCTGGTGCTCGAAGACACGATTGAGGATCGCATGTGGCGGCGACGGAAACGGCTGAGCGACGGTGGTGGCGGCGACTTGAGTGTTATGAAGGGATGGTTGGATGACGAAGGCGTCGTCGGGATTATCAAGAACGAGAGGTTTTTGGCTGTCGCAGAGGGTGAGGAGCAGTGGAATGTGCCGCGGCTAGTGAGCGACGAAAGCCAGAGGCTGTTTAGGAGGGAGATGCCTTGGGGAGAAGGAAAAAATGGTGCTAGCGATGGCGGTGACGGCGGTGAAGAAGAAACAGAACAAGCAAGAGGTGATATTAGTCAAGAGGTGAGACCGAGAAAGAGAGTCATGTTTGCTGAGTAGGAAGAAACTACAAATTTGAAAAGAAGTGGCAAGAAACAACAACAACAACAACAACAACAACAACAACAACAACAACAACAACAACAACAACAGTAACACCAAATGGAAATGCTATAGCTGCTAGCTAGCTGTACCATCAAATCGAAATAAAAAAACTCTTCTCGCCATCCCGCGGTTCAACACGGCACCTTGTACTAATATCAGTACCGCTCTCCAGCACGATCCTCTCTGGCGTGCAGGGTGACCTGAGACTCAGCACCCCTTTGACACCCCACTGGGCGCGCGACGCTTTGAGGGCATCTCTGATAGCGAAAAAGACAGCACTGCCAAGAAACAAGGGCGGCTCACCGACGCCTCTGCTGCGCTGGATCGTGCGCAGATTCTTCCACTCGACGCCCTTGAGCAAGCTGACGTTGAACACCTGTGGTATGTCGCGGAAGCCGGGGATCTTGTAGGCGCCGGGCCCCCGGGTGAAGATGGTGCCCGAGGCGCGGTGCCAGAGCGACTCTTCGGTGGTGAACAGGCCCTGGCCCTGGACGTAGGCGCCCTCGATCTGGCCGTAGTCGATGGCCGGGTTGATGCTGCGGCCGACGTCCATCTTGATGTCGGTGCGAAGCGGCGTCCAGTCGCCCGTCAGCGTGTCGATCAGCACTTCGGCGGCGCACACGCCCTGCGTGAAGTAGAAGAACATCTTGCCCGTGTTCTCGCGGCTTGGGTCGCTCACGTTCGGCCCCCAGGTGTAGCCGATCTCAGGTGTTTTGTAGAAGCCGTTGGCGCTGAGGTTGACGCGGTCAAAGTAGGCAGCGTGCGCGAGCTGTTTCATGGATGCTTCGGCGCCGAATTTCTTGCGATATGGCGCTAGTCGTTCGTTGAGTTGCGCGCAAGCGTTGTATGCGGCATAGCCGTTGAGGTCGGAGGATGCAGATGCGGCGGTGGAGGAGGTGTTGGCGACTGTGTTGGTCGCGGTTTCTGAGATGTACACGTCGGACAGGGGCACTTGCAGGGCCTCGGCGACGATCATACAGACTTTGGTGTGCAGGCCCTGGCCCATTTCGGTGCCACCGTGGGCAACAAGGACGGAGCCGTCGTGGTAGATATGCACGAGTGATCCGGCCTGGTTGAGGAAGAGGGCGGTGAAGGAGATGCCGAATTTCGTGGGGATCAGTGCGAGGCCTTTCTTCTGCCATTTGTGGGTTTTGTTGAATTCGCTCACGGCCTGGCGGCGGGTTTCGTAGTTGGTTTCAGTCTTGACTTGGTCCCACATCAGAGGTACGTGCCAGTCCTCGATAGACTGTTTGAAGTGCGTCAGTTCGAATGGTTTGTACATGTTGATCTCCCGCAGCGTTTCGACAGGCATTCCCAGGTGATCGGCGACTTCTGACATGAACTGCTCAGTGATGTACATGCCTTGAGGGCCTCCAAAGCCGCGGAAGGCCGAGTTGGAGACTGTGTTGGTCTTGCAAACACGACCTTGGACCCAGACATTGGGGATGTTGTAGCACCCGTCAATATGTGAGAGAGAGCGGTCAACCACTGCGGCAGATAGATCTTGGGACCAGCCGCCGTTGTTATACACCTGTGCTTCCAGAGCTTTGATTTTGCCGTCCTTGTTGACGCCCACTTTCCAGACGCCTAGGAATGGATGGCGCTGGCCAGAAGTCAAGATGTCTTCGTCGCGATTCAGCATGCACCGCACAGGCCGCTGGACCTTCTTTGCCGCCACGGCACAAATTGTCGAGAGCTGGATCGACCGAGTCTCCTTTCCGCCAAACCCACCACCAAGTCGCTTGACCTTGGCCACAATTTTGTTATTCTGGACACCTGTCGCCTGCGCAACGTATGCCTGCGTCTCGGTCGGGTTTTGCGTGCTAGCCCAGACTTCCATTTCACCATCCTCCGGCTTCCAGATCGCAAGGCTCGCTTGGGCCTCGAGATAGAAATGTTCCTGGCCGCCCATCCGTGCTGTACCATTGAAGACATGGTCACACTCCTTGAAAGCCTTGTCAACATCGCCGGTCTTGATGTAATGGTAGTGTTCGAAAAAGCTCTGCTTTTCTACAGCTTCTTCGATGGTGAATATGGCTGGTAATTCTTCATATTCTATCTTCACAGCCCTCGCTCCTGCTGCAGCTTGGTGAGCAGTGTTGGCAAGAATCATTCCAATAGGCTGGCCGGCGGTGAAGATCTCGTCCTCAGCAAAGAAGACCTCATCACACACCGGCGCTCCCCACCAGTTGGCTTTTGGTGATGCTACATCGTGCCTGTCGACCCAGGCAACTACTCCTGGCATGTCAAGAGCGGCTGCAGGATCAACATCCAACAACTTCGCATGCGCTTTTGTGGAAAGTACAAGGCAGCCGATCAACTCGTTCTTCTGCGCTGGAATGTCGTCTGTGTATTGAGCTTCACCTGTACATTGCTTAAGCGCCGCCAGATGAGGGTTGGCCTTGCCTAACACTTTCTGGGCGTACGCAAGGGATGCGTCGTGATCCTTCTTGCCATAGGATATCTGACGCTCAATTTCCTCAATTGCTTCCTTCTCGAGAAGCTTCTCGTGACTGTCGATCATCGAAAGTGTGTCGTGGAAGAAGCGGTAAAAGAAAGCGAGGGCTAGTGATTTGCGGTAAGTTGCCATTCCACCTGGGACGCCAAAGGGAAGGTTGAAGTCTGTCTCCAGGGCGCCCATGACCCCTTCCAACGTTTCAGGACTGGGGAACGTTTTGCCCTCCAGATATCTCACTGCATTCCGAGCTGAGATTGTGATAGGTGCCATGCCGCCATAGACAAGACTGCAGGCTTTGACGGTATGTGAGCTATCAAGAACCACTCTCAGACAAGCATTGACAATAGCAATGTCATCGTCTTTCCTCTTTGATTGCTTGTACGTCCGAATGTATTCACCCTTCTCAGCGGCGACTGGTACCCTTATCGCGGCGATGACGGCGTTTTCGGGCAATGCAGTGATTCTATAGCCCTTGAAGAATGTGTCCATGTTGATCTCCGTCGTCTTCTTCAACGACTTGGCAATCATGACCGATTTCGTAGCCACGAAGACCGGGTTCAGATCAGAGATGGGAGACGCTGTCGCCAGGTTCCCGGCTGGCGTGCCCACGTTTCTGATCTGTCTCCCAGCAAAATATCTGATGGCCTTTCTAATTGCCTTGAATGGCTGCGATCTTACTTCGCCATAGTGCTTGACTGCCTTGTCACAGATTTTCTCAAGGTCAGTCAACGCCACATTACCGCCGATCTCGAGGTAGTCGTCGTGAAACTTGTATTGCTTTAGTTCTGCGATATCACCCACGTATACTGACGCACTGTACTGCATCGCTTTGAACTTGATCTCAATCTGCGTCTCAGTGCTACCGCCGATCAGCTTTGCTTTTGGGTAAGAATTTTTGATCTCGAGCAATTGCTGTAACGTAACTGGGCGATACCAATTCTTGCGCTTGTTTCCGAACGCTAACGGCTTCAACTCATGCTTCCTTAAACTGGGTGGGAAAATCAACTCGGTATCCTTGTCGTAGTGAATAAAACTCGGAGGTGTGAATAGTTTTTCATCTTCTGCAGCTCCGTTTGCTGCCACCCTGGCGCAGCTAGTTCCGTTCTCCATACAGCAGCCGGAGCCACCCTCTGCAGTCGACCGCCCACACTTCTTCCTGAAGCTCTGGGCTGCATCGAGAATTGGCCTGTAGCCAGTGCATCGACACAAATTGCCATCGAAAGCCTCTTCGACCTCATGCGCACTTGGCCCCTCCGGATTGACATCGTTTCTCAATAGAGCATACAAACTCATCACAATACCAGGAGTGCAAAATCCACACTGGCTGCCACTCGACAATGCAATCCTCTGTTGCGCAGGGTGGGGCCTCTTGCTGTTGCCTATGCCTTCGATGGTAATAACATGCTTCCCATCTACCGAGATGAGCGGCGCCAAACAGGCGTTGACAGAGGCATGATATAGCTTTCCGGTCGTGGGATTGAGCTGAGACACGACCACGGTGCAGGCGCCACAGCCTCCCTCGGCGCAGCCCAACTTTGTGCCCGTGAGTCCAATGCCACGGATATACTCAAGGAGCGTGACTTCCGGGTCGGGCCTATCGAGCTCGACTTTAGTGCCGTTGAGATAGAAGCGAAGAGTGTCATCATACGACTCTGTGAGTGCGGCAAGAGAGCTAATCTCTTCACCATTGGCCTCGGACTCGACCAGGGCTGGAGCCATGATCAGTTATTTTTAAGACCTCTATCTCATCCAAAGGCCAAGTTGATCATTTAAAGTTTGCACAAGCCATTTGTCCACAAAGGACTTTTTGATAATATTCACCTTATCATCACTCGCCACCGTACATTGATAGTCATCGATATCGTAATGCCCTATCAGAACCCTGAGATTCGTTCGGTCGACTCCGAATTCACGTGACGAAAGAGGGGATGTGCCGTGGTGTAGTAAGTCGGACACCCAGGTTTCCGACACCCCCTGGTTTCCGACACCTCTAAAAACGCGCTACGAACGCGCCCCCCACCACGCGTCAAGACTAATCCTGGGTTTGTTTCTTGCTCAATTCCTATATCCCTTTGATATCTTGTCTAATGCCTACTTATATTGAAGCTGATATCCAAGCTGCACTCTCTGATCTCCGAAATGGGGCTGCTTTAGCGACTACAGCAACTCGACATAGAATACCTCGGAGCACCCTTAGGGGTCGCCTAAATGGCTGCCAACCTCATCGCTAAGCCTATCCCATCAATCAGCGTGTTAGGGGGCTCTAGAGGTGGAAGGCAAAGAAGAAGACGAGAGAGAGCTAACTAGTCTAGATTCCCTATGTCGTAG